>RJWJ010008721.1:0-52432 GCA_004363605.1 Indri indri
GTGTACCTGTGTCCCAATTTCCCTCTTTTTAAAGGACATCAGTGATACTGAATTGGAGCCCACACTAATGACCTCATCTTACCTATAGCCATTAAGACCCTATTTCCAAATAAGGGCAAATTGTGAGGTTCTGGGATTATGACTTCAACATATGATTTTAAGGGAACTTAATTCAACATATAACACTATCTCTGTGTACACAGGCACACACCAATGGCCATAAAAAATATTTTCAGTCCTTTAATAAAACCCTGCCTTTTGATCAAAGTTTGCTCTTGGAAAATACAATTTTATTTCAATACCTAGAGGCAAATTTTTATAGCTCAGTTCAAAGTACCTACACAGTTTGTATTTAACACATAATCTGGGACAATAAAAAATGCAGCCATAATGACCTAGCACTAGATGTATGACTAAAACATTGAAAGCGGTCCAACATCATTTTTAAGTAGTAATTGTTGGATCTTAATGAAAAATCACTCAGTGGAGGAAATGGTGTTAATGCAGAAATTATAATCAGATTCGATTGCTGTTTCAGACTTTGTTATACAGTAAAATGTCATGTTTTTTTTTTTTTAATTTAAGAAAATATTGTTAGAATTAATGCTACGAAGGAGCAATGGGCAATGGCAATTTCTAATCTGTGTCTGCAGGCCATTTGTATGTAGCCTTTGTGGTGATAGAAGCTGACCCTGTGTTGGTCCCTTTGTGCCCTGGTCATGGGGGCTGCACTACATCAGCCTGCCTGGCATCGCGCTCAGGAGACGTGCTGAGCAGAGCAGGGCAAACTTTACCTTACTCTTGGCAAAGCATCTTTGCGCATTTGTACTATGAACAGCGAGTCAGGAATGTGCTCAGACGGGGTGCAGATCAATAACGTTTGCCATTTGTACGGTACTGTGGCACGAGCAAAGAGCAAAGTACTTTCATGTACGACACTTGTTTTGATCCCCAGGACATTCTCTGGATGTAGTAAGGCAACTACAATCATTCCGACATTGGACAGATAAGGTGAGTGACACACCCGCCTCCTGGGTGCCAGCGAGATCCCTTGTACGTGCTCAGCACCGAACTTGGTGCACGGAGAGCCGTTGATGTGTACAGCTTTAATTGCCAGAATAGTTTTCATTGTTATTGCTTCCGCAAGATAGTAAGCAAGGCTTAGAAAATTCTGAGACAGCACTTGACCTTAGGTCATCAGAGTTGACAGTCATCTTCTGTTGCCTTGCAGCATTCAAAACAGTGAGACTATAGGGAAGGATGAAGACTCCTGAGTCACTGCAGGGTCGGATCTGGGTAAACGAGGTGATTGCTTTAACGCTGACTCCTGTCAAGCAGGTAGAGCAGCTGTTCCATGAGTGCCGGTCTGAGAAATAGGAGAATAAAAATCTAGCTGTAGTCATGATTTCTAAGAAAATCCCAGTCTGGGGTAGCTCGATGGCAACACAGCAATAGGTTCCCACTGACACCATGTCCCCATTTGTCCTTGAGGTTCAGGGCAGGAAGCAAAACAGATACCTGGCTCCGCCGCCCTCCTGACTAAGGCGGGGAAGAAAATGCCACGCATTTCGCAACTCTCCCTCTGTTGGTTCCCAGAGGCAGACACTGCAGCATCCTTTCAGATGGGAAGAGAAAGGCCATGTTCCTGGGAACCCCACAGAACGGTCCCCTGAAAAATAATCAGGCATTAGCTGCAAATAAAGCGTCTGCAGCCTACAGACCAGTGGGTGAAGCAGAGACAGGAGGGAGGGAGCAGGCGATCAGCTCAGGAGTCACTGTGTCATCTTTCTGGGCGAGTGCACGCATGACACAGAGAGAAGAGAAAGTGGTTTCCCAGGTTGGAGGCAGGAGCACATTGCCCCGCGGGGAGCAAGGCGGGGAGAGTTCGGACAGAAGCCAGAGAGGCCGACGCTCTGCTGCGCCCACGCAGGGCACCTTGACACCCCGCGAGGGTCCCTGGCTCCCGCTGACAAAGGAGGACGGCACCGTCCTCTCGCCGATGCTCAGAAGTCCCTCCTTGTGCTAAGAAGGCCGGGAAAGGCGTTTGCTCATAAAGAATAAATTAGAAACTCAGAAAAATTCCACTGTAAGGAAGCCAGACTGGACTCGGACTGGGGCTCTCAAGGGAATCTGACCCAAATCTCGAAGGAAGGGGTGGAGCTGAGGGTGACTCAGGGAGGCTTCTAGGGAAGACACGATTATTAATTCCATGCTGTCCGACAGAACTTTTAGTAATTTCATAGCTATGATTATTGATAAAAATGATAAAGCAACAGCAGCCGTCTGACATTAAAGTAGTGCAGGCGTCTCTCGGAGTAACCAGCTGGTCTTGTGCTGCGCGTCTCTGGGACAGTGCTGTGAGGGGCTGAGGGAGGCACCGTGAAGATGAGGCACCGATTGCTGTCAGTTTTCAGCCTGGCTACCGAATGCCCACAGTGTGGTGCCAGGCTGCCTCGGCGTGTGGCCCTGAGCCTCTGTAGCTGGACCTGGGAAAGCACACTTTTAGAAGGTCCCTCCAGGGGGCTGTTGGCAAAGCTCATCTGCAGACACTCATTTGGGACCCTCGGGCTGAAGTAACTTGGCCAAGTCTCTCAACTCCTCAGCAACCGCCTTAGAGCCTGGGGGTTGAGAGGTGGGGTGGTCCTGCCATCCCACAGTCATCTCTGGGAGGCTCATGCCCGCCCGCCTCCTCTCACCCAGGCTCTATCCCAGGCAACACTCTTCACCTCTTGGGACCTCTCCGCTATTGGTTTTCTGCCTGCAGGGCTGTTCTCTATTGTTTGACAAACTCTTATTTATCCTCCCAAACTCTGGGAAGCTTTGGACTTGGAAGTCTCCATTGCACTCCCACCCCTATCACACGCCACACCACCGTGTGCTGCACTGGCTGACTTGGTTCATTCTTCCTAAAACACTTGTGGATTTTCTGCTACGTGGCCAGTCTCAGGATTGGCTGGGGATCTATGGTATCCACAGAACGGATGCTCTAGCAGCATCCATTCTGTGCAGCAAATCTGTGCAGGATGGGATCCTGACGAGCGAAGGGGCGATGGACCATAGGGACACAAAGTGTGATGTGCCATGTGTCCCGTCCACAGTGAGAACAGAGGGACATGGTCTAAGCTTTGGAGTCAAGAAAACCTTCTAAGAAAAAATGGTGTCTGGCAGTTACTAATCAATGGGCAGAAAGTTTCAGTCAAGCAAGATGAGTGAGCCCCAGAGTTCTGCCGTGCAACACCGTGCCCACAGTCAGCAATGTGGTGTGCACTTAATGAGGACGGTGGATCTCATGTTAAGTGTACTAACTACAATAGAATAAAATAAAAAGAAGAAACAATGTCTAAACAGACCTGTGAGTTAAGAAGGACTTAACCAGGTGACAATGGAGGAGGGGATTCCAGGAAAGAGGCTTTGCAAACAATCTGCTGTCTCCTCCAATACACCTTAAGCCCCTCAAGAGTACAAACCATGTTCATTTGGCCTGAATTCTGAGTACCTAGTGAGCACACGATACATGTTGCTTCGATGAATAATCAGCTCAGCTGCTGTGGTATCTATATCTGTCTACCTGTAGTTCAGAGGGCACTGAAAGAGAGATTACCATTTATAAGATGATTTGCTTGCTCAAATTCAAAGCTATTTGAGCTCTTGTTCTCTTCCTACCAAAAAATAGACGGTTGTGCCATGAAAACCCATGCAACCTCTGCTTCAGACACCAGAAGAGGACACAAATCTACAATCTTTCTTTGACTAGGACATCAATATAGGAAGAAAAAAAAAAAAGTAAAGCAACCTCCCAGTGTTTTTGGTGGCGCAAAGTATGAAGGCGGCAATCCTTTATGGGATATCCATTTTTTACTATAAAGCTCCTCCAGTTATATTCAAAACTAGAAAAATACAGGACATCAAAAATATTTTCACATTTTCTCTTAATGTTTATTCTGAGGCTAGCAATGTGTATTATTTTTTGAGATGCGTAGGTAAAAGAATTCTATGTAGGTAAATATTGACATTTCCCTAATATGTCATCTGTCTAAACTGTGACCACTGAAGATGACTACTGATCCATTAAACGCTTCATCTTCTTCCTGCCTCCTGATTCAGTGCTACGTAAACATCTTTGCTAAACTCAAAGACTTATCCAACATATGTGATCTTCTCAGACACAAATGGAAACCTAGAGATTTGGCCAGAGAGTTGGCATTCCTGTCTAAATCTAGCATGCACCACTCACTCTAGGTGAGCACAAAGAAAGAGGAAATTTTGTTTGGTCTCTCAAATAATCATATAAAGACCCTGCCAGTGTTTCTGGTACAACAACCCTGCAGTGGTTAATTTCCAGACAATGAAAGGTGAGAAGGCTGAAGAAGAAACCTAATCCTGCAATGTCTGTGGGCTCTCAATCAATTTTAATTGAATCTGCTAATTGAATCACCCACATCCTTTTAAAGGGACATAGAAATGATGGAAACAAGCCTCTCTTTCCGCACCATCTCCATTTATCACAGCATGTCAGCATCAACCATTTTATTTTTCCAGAAAACACTGAGTTTCTTAATAGCGGAGAAAGAGCAGGTGGCCAGCCAAAGGTAACTTTACCTGGCATTCATAATCGTTATATTTCTTCCAAAGGGTTTCCAAGAAGTAGCTATTCAAAGACTCGATTTTTCAATTAATGTCCCTGAATGCTTTTCTTCTGGCCATACTTTTCCTGTATCTTCTCATGTTAGTTTCCCAGTGTGGTCTTTGCAGGTAATGCTGGAAGTTCCTGAGCAGGGTTAGCCCTGCACATCTCTCTCCAACCCATGCACTGACTGCGTCTCAGGCTGCCCCAGGGAGTGGGCTCAGGGTGCCCCGAGGGCTGGAGGAGACCTAGGCGGCCACCCGAGAACCCCTGACCTCAGGACGCAATGAATGCACTGTCAGAGGGGGCCTTAGATAAGCCGTGGCAGAGATGACAGTCAGGATAGAAAGGACATCCACAGCGAGGCTCCACAGCAGGGACTATTTTGGTTTGCTTTGTTTTCTTTCGGGGTGGGGGAAACATTCTGCAGATGAAGGCTCTCCACTTGTTCATTCATCTGACTCTCCTCAAGTTCTTGTGGCCTAGACACTGCGTTAGGTTTTGTGGCTATTTTGAAGCTAAATAAAAGGTATTTCCCAAGTGTTCACAGCCAGACTCCCACCTTTTGGGCCTTCCCACTAGCACCCACAGGCTGACGTCCAATTTTCTGAAGGCCTTTTTGAGAACAGGGAGGGTCCCTCGGACCCCCAGAGCAGCCTCGATGGCACTGGTGTGTCATCGCCCCACCCTGGGCCTGAGTGGATACCTGCACCCCTGCAGGCCATCTTCTCATCCCCAGAGCAGTCATTCTTTATTGGCTGCCCCTTTTGCTGCCCGTGTTTCCCGACCTTCCAGATAAAACATTTCCGTATAAGTCCTTGTCTCAGGCCTGCTTCTGGGGGAGCCCCCACTAAGACAGCAACAGTGAGAAAACCAGAAAGGTAACCTCATGGAACATGTGCTGGTCCACAGGTAAGTTCACGCAGGCCTGTGCAAGGGGAGAGCACACAGCTGGCTGCGTGAGGCGCTGATGGACCCACCTGGGCCATCCCACACCTGGGCGCCACTGCAGCCGCTAATCCCAGCATCCTCTGTGACTGCACTTGCTCCCTCCCACTGACCACGATTCCCACCTTCAAAGTCTGACTGATGTTCTTGCTTCCTCTGGGCTCTTCCCCTTCATCTGTCTAAATTTCAGCCCCCTTCCAGGACCAGCTGGTGTTTCTCCTCCCGATAAATCCATCCCTGACGTCCCCCAAGTGCCCCACAAACAGAACTTGATTCTATACCATTTAGCTGCTTTGAGGGAATCCTACCACACATTGCTTAGTTACCTCCTGAACATGCATGATACTTCACAGGAATGCGAAAGGTTTTTATAGCTGGGACACATGTTATATGTTGTCTTGCAGCTTCCACGGACCTCAGCATGAAGTTCTGTTTTGTTTTATTTTGTTTTCCTTGGGGGCGAAAGTTCTGCTGACAATTGTTAACACATTTATTCACCCCTCAGACATGTATTGATTTCTCAGTAAGTGATGATTAAAGTATTGTCTCCCTTTTTCTTATCTTTTTCATTCCATTGCCACCATGTAAATATGCTCAAAGATATTCGTACAGACACGTGCGGGTTTCCACAATGGGAGGAACAGAGCAGGGCTCTGAGGAAGGTGAGGTCTGTGTTTAAAGGGCAGCGCAGGCCCAAGCATCTCCCCGCCGGCCTGCCCTCCTCTCCTCACTGCAGGCAGAAGGCGTCTCAGCGACGATTTCCACAGCTACGCTTCCGACTCGCTGTGTCAACCCTTGACTCTTCACCTACTAAAACTTTACCCAGCAGCAAGACTGAGAAAGAAATATGACAAATGAGCACATAGCTGACATTGCACCCTGTTACTAAATCAGTCGAAAGGGTAGACCATAACTGACTCCAGATAAATCCTGCTGTGTCTTGGGGTCACAGGCTGTAGGAGCAACAGGGGAGAGGAGAGGGCCAGAGGGGCTGAGGAGGGAGGGACGGAGACCATCTCGGTTCGGCATTCTGCTGCTCAACTGCTTTTCATTTCTAAGAATTTGCTCCATCTGTTGGCCTTCTCACACTGTCTAGACAATTTCAAAGTCTTACATAATTCATAGTGGCTGAATATTTTCCTGTTTACTACAGAGTTAGTCTACAAAGGTCACTGATAAAATAATCTTTTTAACTGGTATGAAAAGCATCTCAAAAATCCAAAAAGCTTAAGAGCCAGCCACACAATGACTTTTCAATATTGATTCGTGGACGAAATAAAACCACAACAAACCTGACTGTCTCTGGTCCCTGGCCAGGTTTTGACAGGTGTCAAAAATAAAAGACCAGGTTGTGGCTACACGAGTGAAATGCAGACTATTATTCACGGGCGGCCTTTCCATCTTGCGACAGCTTCCTGAGCAGGAACCTAACGCTGATGACACGGGACAGTCTGCCCTGGGTAGAAACCATAGCTGAGTTAAGGCGTCACGTGTTGCAAAATAACATTTCTATGATGTATTTAATGGAGACACTGAGTACTTTGACTAAAAAGGGAATAAAAAGAGAGAGAGAAGGAAGGGAGGGAGGAGAGAAGGCAAGAAGGGAGGGAGGGCGGAAGGAAAGATGATGGGATTCAAAGGAAGGTTTATCCCATTCAGCATTGTTTTCATTTTGGGACATTTGCCAGGATTTGCCTACTGAAAATGAACAATCGGGTTTCTAATCATAGCGCTCACTATTTAAAAGTTGTTTTGTCCTTCTCCAGCTAGCAGGCTGAGTACTTGCCTTCTGTCACACTTCTACAGCCACTGTGCCTGCCACGCTGTTCCAGGGCCGAGGGGGTTCCATGGGGCTTCTCCCTTGAGGACACCGTGGAGCAGAGCTTGCATGTCACCTGGGAGGTTTCCAGTGCCCCTCCACCACTGCAAGGGTCTAAGCCTTGGGCCACATGTGGCCTTCTGGATCCATAAGTGCCGCCTTGTGACTGAATCCAAATTTTACAGAACAAATCCTTTTAATAAAGGGGTTTGTTCTATCCTTTTATTGACAGGATTTGTTCTGTGAAGTTTGGATTCGGTCCAGGGGCCACACTTGGAGATCTGGAGGACTAGGGGTGGTCTTGAGGCCACAGGCTCTAAGAGCTAGCAGAATACAGATAGATTTTTGCTAGTTAATAATGTATTTTCTTATGAATGCTATCACTTTCTATTTTACTTGCTTTGTGAAAGAAATTTCTGTAAGACGGAAGGGACTAGACATCAGGTTGGCTAGTTCTTTGGCAACTCTATTTGGTCTGCCAATTTATGACCTAGGAATTTTCTTCTCCAATTCCTGACCAATCCCTCGCCTGACCTCAGGGAAGCCTATTTCCATTTCTCCAAGTGTGGGCCAATCCACCTATGACCACAAGAGCCCTTACGTTAATTGTGAAGTAAGCCCTACAGGGGAGGCTGTCATTATTCCAAGGACTCAGGTGTCAGGGCAGCAGGGCCCTCACAGCCTTCAGACAGAGCATGGGCCCAGTGGGCACGCCTCCCTCCTCTGTGTCCCACCCACCTCTTCTCCTAGCACCACAGGCTCTGCTGGGACCCGAGACTTAGGTAGGGGAACAAAAGGAAATGGTGGTTCAAAGCAGAAGCAACTGCTATGTTGCTACTTTCATTCCAGGAGAAGCATCGATATACTGAAATGGCAAGAAGCAAATTTTCAAGAGCATGGAGAGCATACTAACTTTTCAAATGACTCCACATCTCGGGGTGAGCCACAGGGCTATTCGGGTGGTAGCTGAATCATCCCTACCTTACAGAAGGAAGGTAAACAGGATATGAGCTTTTATTAGAAGAAATTTAGCACAGTTATACTTGTGCCTTAAAATTTCTCCTGATTGGATGCTTAAAACTGTCATCAAGTTGATTATTGAAGAAGAAATAGAATTACTTTGCCTATAAAAGTAAATAAAATTTAATTCAAGAGTTAGATTTTACTTTTTAAAAAAAGATTGTGAATACAAGCAGTACACATCTGTCTTCACCTCCATTGTATCTTAGAATATGTCCAACTTGGTCTTACTTTTTGGTCAACGTTTTTTCAAAATTAATTAGAATTAGCTATGACAGCAATTAGTTTTTGACCATAATCTGTGGCCTGAATTGATATACATGTATACCAGAATTCCCTAAGAGTAGAGTTTTACAGAACATGTGGCACCATGTATATAACATTATATTGTATCACTATTTGATTGGCAATAGTCATTACTTTTGAATGATTGTAATTTAATATCAATTATAAATTTCCATTCATGTGGAAGAAGATGGCTAACCTGGTTAACCTACATCATTGACAATAGATTATGTACATAATAAATTTCATGTAAAATAAAAGTTATACTAACTCTCAACTTAGCATGGGCATAATGCTTCCAGAAAGCCTGGTAAAATCACATGAAATTCCCACAGCATAGTATGTACTTATCTTGAAGGTATCCTTTTTATCAATGTCATATATGAATTTTTAGTCAATTACATGTGTAGCCTCTTAACAAGAAACTGGAAATAAAAAACAAAGTTAATCTATAAACAAAAGTACCAATAGGATAAATGCTCCCTGAAATTATGCTTGAGTTTTGTCTAAAATTTTAAAACTGTGTTTAATCATTTTGGTGGGGGGGACTGGGTTACAGTTCAATAATAAAAGTGGTATGTAAATAAGCATGGCATGTATTTTTTTAATCTTTGTGACCATAATCAAAGCACATATGTGTGTAATTTATATTTAATTACACACAAATAACATATAATTTACATAGAATAGGCAGTGACTTATAAAGCTTCTTTTATTTATCTATTGCTGCATAATAAACTCCTCCAAATTCAGTGACTTAGCACAACAATAATCATTTAATGTCTTTCATACTTTCTATGGGTCGGGAATTCAGGCAGCACAGTCTCTGCCCCACAGTGCCGGGAGCTCATCTGGAATGCTCTAGGGCCAGGAGCTGCAAACATCTGAGGACTCATTTGCTCATACGCTGGGTAGCTGATGCTCACTGTGGGCTGGGAGCCTCCATGGAGCAGTAGTTGGGAACAGCCATGCATGGACTACCTGTGTGGTCTGGGTTTCTCACGACATAGTGGTTGGATTTCCCCTATGTGGTAAATCATAGGAGAATTAGAGAGAAAGAGAGAATATCGCCTTTTCTGATCTAGCCTTAGAAGAGAGGCAGCGTCTCTGTTCCCAGGTTCCATGGCTTGAGGCAGCTACAAACGTGACGAAGGAAAATAGAACCCATCTCTCAATGGAAGGTGTCAATGGCACACTGTAAAGATATGTGAGATGGGATATACATCTGTTGGACCATTTTTTGAAAATACAATCAACCACAAAATGTACTTGGCTATTCATTAGCTTCAGTATTGCTATAGATAGAATGCTTGTGTTCCCCCAAAATTCACATATGAAATCCTAATCCCCAAGGTTTTGATGGAGTTAGGAGGTGGGGCCTTGGGGAAGTGATTAGGTCATGGGGGTAGATTAGTGCCCTTATAAAAAAGAACCCAAAAAGACCCACTGCCCTTATACCACATGAGGACACCAAGAGAAGTTGGTATCTGTGGACCAAGAAGCCGCTTTCACTGACACCAAATCTGACGGTGCCTTGATCTTGGACTTCCCAGCCTCTAGAACTATGAAAAAACATTTCTGTTGTTTATTTGCTGCCCAGTTTATGGTATTTTGTTATAGTAGCCTGAACAGACTAAAATAAGTACACATACAATTGCACTTTGAATACTTAATAAACTACTTTTAATCTTTCCTTAAAATAACTAAAATTTGTTTCTTACTTCTTTTTGACAATGTATTTCTATCATTAAGCCAAATAAAATTTACAATATTTTCTATTCTGTAAAAGTTCGATTCTATAAAGGTTAATAAGCAATTCTTTTCAAGTTAAATATTAAGTTCTTGCAGCAGAAAATTCAAAAATATTTTTTAAATCCAGCAAGTCCAATAAGCACATGTAAGGAGTGGATTTAGCATAGTTTTTTTCCAAAGGAAGATGAAAAGAAATTATGTTATGGGACTTTAGAGCAAGTAGGGAAATGCATGGTTTGGGGAAGTACATGCTACATCTTGGAAAAACCTGCAAAGAGGTGTAGGATATTGCTGGAGAGGGATGGGAACCTTTCTGATTGGTAACAAAATAAAGGTAACCAGTTGGTGATTTTCCACGGAGCACATCACTCAGAGTCCAGAAATTACCAGAAAAAGAAGAGCCTAGAGGCTTAAGATCAAATTAATGTCAGATGACTTTAAAAAGGATGAAAAGTGTTATCTGAAATGTGCACACCTTCAAAGGTACACAAAGGAAACTTAAGAGACTCAAGAAAAGACATCTGTATACAAGGGTGATACTACGAAATATTTAGTAACGTCTTCAGTGCAAGAGAGCATTTAGTAGGTAGGCTGGCTGACAGGTCGCCAGGTTGCACACGCAGACCAGGGGTCCTGCCTGGGTGCCCAGAGCACACCGGCTAAGAGTCAGAAGCCGCCTCGATGCATGAGCAGGCCCAGCTCTGCCTTTCCAGGTGGGGAGGGGGTTCTTAGATTCACTGGCCCAATGAGGCAACTGTGTGTTAGAAGCGTGAAGAGATTTGCTCAAAAATCACACAGAAAACTGAGTTGTAGACTAAAACTCATTACCCAGATACGCTTCCTTCGGGCGTGTCTTACCGCCATCGCGTTCCGCTCCTCGTGCTGCGGCGTCTGTGAAATCCAGCGCTCGCGTCACACCGACGGCTGGAGGTAATTCCAACTGTACTCGGGTCCTGCCCAAACTCTGGGCCCCCCAGTCCTCACCTGGAAAGAAAGTGATGATGAAAGAAGGTTAGATGAACACCGAGATTCCTTCCCATTCTAAAGTTCACGAGCTCAGACTACGGATCTTTTCCAGAGTAGATGCTAAAATAGACACTGTCACACCTAAAACGTTCACCCAGTGGAGCAGCAGCACCACGACGGTCGCTGCGCGGCAGTGTCACTGGTGATCTCCTCCACCTCGCTGGGGCCTCCCGGAGCCTCCCTCACGGCTCTCCCCACAGAGGGGCGTGAGGTCCTTGCCGGGGGCTGGCCACAGTCCCAGTCGGCAGCCAGGGCCACCAGCGCTGGGAACACCCTTCGGCCGGGGCTGGGTGTCTGAGGGATTCTAAACACAGATCCCGGGAAACAGAAGACGGTGCGCGCCCTCTTGCTGGTCCCCTCCCTAAAAGCCTGAGACGCAGGTGTTTAGGTGTTTGAGCGTCTCCAGTCCCGAGGCCGGGTGTGCCGCAGCCTGGCTCTGGGGTGCTGTGAGGGGAGCTTCGTCCCCACACGGCTCGGTGCAGATGTCCCTGCAGCTACTCTTGCAGCCACAGAATTCCAATCGCCTGAGATTGAAAAGAACTTCGCACGCAGCTCAGAGTCTGAAGCAAAGACAGACTCAGCCTTGAGAAACCTCTCAAAGGAAAGCACCGGGGGAGGCAGACAGGGGTGAGGGGAAGACAGGCCCCATTAGGGGGAGACGGGTCCTTTCTAACCTTGGTCAGAGGCCTGAAGGTTGGAGGTTAAAAGGATGACTCAGATTTCAGGCGAAAGCGGCTCAGTGCACGCCGCTGACTCTCCCCGAGAAAGTGCGCAGGCGTGCGCGTCCTGTGACTAACGGGAGCTGGCAGATCAAACCAAGAGCTTCCGCAGTGTCCGCCCACACCGTGCGCGAATGGGCGTCCACGCTTACTCAGCATGCAATTTTAGGTATATTTAAATAAAATTCAATTTATAGTAAATCTTCATCATATCTCTATTTTAAAATGTGGATTCTTTAAAAAAAAATGAAAGAAAAGAAAAATCTTCATTTCAAAACCTTCGGTGTTTTAAGATCTGTTCTTTCTGGCCCCATTCTTGGTTAAACGAGAATTTCCCCATTACCTACACTCACCTTTGAAGTCAAGGCTCAAAATATTATATACAGTTATTGTTTTTATTATTGTAGCACAATGTTAATCAAGCAATCAGTTAGGGATGCCAGGCTCTAGATTAAGATGCCACCCCAAATAAAATGTTTCAGAGAATTTTAATCTAACAAAACCCTCATCAAACGTGTCTCATGTTCGAGATGCCATCAGAACCTGCAAGCGACAGAGGGGAGGAAGCAAAGTTAACAGACTAAGGAGGCAAAACCAAGGGCAGTCCAGGACCTCCTCCGTGTGGGTGCCGCTCCAAGGGCTCTGTGGTTCTCTTCCTGAAGTGGCTTCTATGCACAATGTGTTCGAGTCTCAGCTCCACATGGTACCCCCGACAAGGTCCTTCAGGTCCCTGTGGCTGTGACGTCTGAGATGGCTGTGCTCCGCCACACCTGGGGGGCAGCAGATTCCTGTTCTAGGGGGTCCACAATGCCTGTGCTGTCGTGTGAGTCCTGAGTGACCTCCCCTTGTCTCCAAAAGAGGCTGTCTCCGGGAGTGTCGGCATTTTGTCCCAGCGAGGGCACACAGAGAATTCCACACTACCATGCCAGACAAGACCTGTGTGGTCGCAAAATTGGAGTCACTCTAAGGAAAGTAGATTACAAACACTCAGCTCAGGGGTCCTAAGAATTTAGCTTTAAATCCAGCTCAAATATTAAAAACAGACATTGAAAAATAATTGAATAGTTTCCAAGCAAGATCACATAAGGGGGGTGGCCTATCGCTGACAAGCTTAGCTAAAAGTAGCATATCTTTAGTTTTTATTTTAACGTGTGCATGTGTAAGTGTGTGTGAGTGTGTGAGTTTGTGTGTGTGAGACTGTGTATGAGTGTGTGTCTGTGAGTGTGTGTGTGTGAGTGTATGAGACTGTGTTGAGGGTGTGTGTGTGTGAGTGTGTGAGGCAACACAAATGCACTTTGAAATGGTACAGAATATAAACAAACACACAAGTCTGCAGGTCATGGATCAGAGGCACGGGGTAAATTTCAAATAGAATGAGTTTGGCAGCATAGCACAGTGGCAGTGTTTTTTCCCCCTGCAGGAGAAATAACAGGCTATATTTCATGATACTGGTTTGAGATTTAATTATCTAGGCGCAATATTCCTCTAAAAGGGGACAAACATGCAAGTGGTATTCTTTTTTTTTTTTTTTTTTTTTGAAATTGAAAAGTACGGTGACATTGCAGAAATCTCCATTTCCTAGCAAATGATGGGGTGGTATCAAATGTGTGAATAACAGATTCATGAATTTACCACTTTGCCCCACACCTCCCTCATATCCCAGTACCTAAAATTCGGTCAGCAACAAACACTGTCATGAACAGAGGTTAACCTAGTAAAATTCAGTCAACTCTGCACCACTGTAGGATAGCACGTCCTGAATTTCAATGTGTACACACGTTCCCAGGGTTGGCAGGGGGGTTGGGTTAAAATGCAGATTCTGATTTCTCAGGTCTGGGTGGGGCTCCACATTCTAGTTTCCCGGTGACGCCGATGCCCAGTCCATAGACCAAGTGTTGAGAAACAAGGCAGTGAAAGGCTTTACCACGTGTTCTACAGACTGCACACTTATTGGGCACCAGGTACCATGTTCCAATCTAGTAGCGTGAAAATAAACAAAACCCAGTTCCTGACCTCCAGGCACTCAGAGGGTGGACAATTTTAATCTCTTGGGTTTAATGTTGTAATACAAGTGCACAGAGGTTACCATGGGTGTGCAGGAGAAACGGGGCCAGGCTTGGCTCTACACTGTGGAGAAAACATTTCCAGAGCAGGTTCAGAGTACAGCCAGTGAGGGCAGGGAGGACTTGGTGGTGTTTGTATTTGTGGAGCACAGGCTGAGCTATCCTGAGATGCTCCCTTAAGCCTCTGCATGTTGATAAGAACGCGTCGAAGGCAGCCAAGGCCAATGCTGTGTCTCTTAAGTGGCTTTAAATGTCACAGATAGGATGCGGTGGAGAGCTGGAATAGCGGCTCTATTTATAGAGTGTGTCCTCGCATCAGTTCAGCCCATGTGGTTCCAAATAGATTTTGTTTAAGGAAAGGATCCCAGCCTACACATTCTCCTGCTTACCAGGGTCTTGGGACTCAGGAAGTGCAGATGAAATGACTCATGTCCCCACAAGCCGTGCTTCCCACAGGAAGGACACCCCACTTCCAGATCCTACCCGTCTTCCCCTCTCTGAGTCCCTCCCCTGTCCTCCCCACCTCTGCATCCCATCAGACAAGACATATCAAAAATGTGACATTTCCTCCCAATATTAATAGAAGTTTGGCTTTGGAATTGTATCACCACTATATCTTTTTTTATATGTCTATTTTCTAACACAAACATTCTCTAAACTGATTTTTTAATGCTTCCCAGTTCCCCTATAATTTCACAATTATTATTGTTAGTATCTCGAAATAGTGACAGCTTCACTGCATATATACATAATTTAGGTTGACAAATGTACAACAAATGTATCAAATATTGGTGATAGGAGAATGGTAGCTAAGGAATTCTATTGATTCTACATGTGATGATGTGTCATGTCAGGAAAACGCACTTGTGGAAACAAAACAAATGTTCCTTCCTACAATTATAGATGTTAGTATTTTACCTTTTTAAAGAAAAATAAATATTTAGCATGGGTTCTTTTCTAGTGAAGATGATAAACTTTAAAAACAAGTACAATAACCAAAAGTGTGGAATATCTGCTGCTCAGAAAAAGATATACAACATAAAATCCACGCTAAGGATGGCGGCAAACAAGAGGAAGTTACTAGAATACATGATATAAAAGCTAAGCCTGCGTCAGGAGCTCGGATGTGATTGACTTTATGGTTAACGGCACACCTGTTGAGTACGAACCACAGCTTTAACTGTTTGTTGACTGCAGAATCCACATGGACGGTGTTGCCATCTCATTTCAAAGAACTGCAGGGTAAGCAGGATTGAAATGACATCTTGTGGATCTGTGTGTCCTCCCAGATCTCAGGGGCTCCACCCATAGTCCCCTCCCAGACCCTGAGGCCCACTGGCCTGCGTGAGGTCATCCCAGCACCACCAGCCAGAGGAGACGGAGCCCGCACTGCACCAGGCTGCAGGCTCTCTGCCCGTCCTTCCTACTCAGAATACAGATAATCTACTGAGCTAATTCAGATGTGTCAGAATAATATAATTGCTTGAATAAATGTATCTTCCCAAGGACAATCTGCATTACACTCTTCCTAGCTCTCTGGACAAGACTAAATACCATTTATATTAAACACATTTTATCATATATTTATATTATATATTATTATATATTATATTAAATGTAATAAAATAACAGCAATAACAGCAGTTATCTATTAAGCTGGTGGTTCCTAAACATGTGTAGTTCAGAAATACCTGGTATCTTTTAAAAACTCTAAGACTCAAGCTGTAGCCCAAACCACTTAAATCACAACAGAAGGTGTCCAAGCCTCCCTCCCCCTACCCAGTATTTCCTGAAGCTCCCAGATAATTCCAGTGTGTGGATGAGTTTGGCAATCACTGCAGGAAGCATTTACCCTAATGCCAGACCCTTGATAAGGTGTCCTCTATGTGCTTTCATTTGACCAAAGGTTTTGGTCAAGGTCACTGAAGGGTGAAGGGCGAGGTGGTGCTCCTGACTCCAAAGCCACACTCTCCGCTGCACTTGGAATGACGGATGCCTGCGGCGAGGGGCCGCTTTGGCTGAGGCCATTTCATGGAATCCAGTGAGGGGATGTTTTGGAATGAGGGCTGCTTGTGGGCTGCCTGCACAATTTATGGTTCTTTTAACAAGGCTTATAGAGAATTTATCGTGTGTCGGGTTTGACCCTGGAGATACAATGATGAAGAAGACATGGTCGCTTCTCATAGGCAGCTCCTGGTTTACTAAGGAAGATAAAAATAATTAGAAAACAGCTTGCTTCATGGTACGGGAGAGCTGTTCATTGAAGCTCTGAGAGAAACCCTGTATGGGCTGAATAGAAAGGCGTAGACTTCGCTGGGCTATGGAGGAATTTGGGGGTGAACAGATGGGACAGTCCAGGCAGCAGAAACAGAGTATAGGCAAGGCTCTGCCCAGGTTCATAGAATCAAGAGCAATCCTCTGCAAAAACAGTCAGGATGTCAGTCATGGCTAGGCAAGGACTAGACATTTCCACAAGGGCCGGAATACAAAAGGTCTAATCCAAGGGAAATTGGGAGCCTTTAAATATTTTATTGTGTTTTGCTTCTATGCAAGGCAGCACTTCATCCAACGAGTGTTTACCAAGAAAAATTGCCTCAAAGTGGCATCTCTGCTGGTGGACAGAAAGTCATTGCATTAAAAAAGGTAGAAGATGATGGAGGCAGTGAATGCTGAAGACTCTGAACACTGAGGACAGTGAATTCATTCTGTCCACTCCTATCAGAGAACCCCAATATAAGAGCAGCTGCACTGCTGGGGACAGCCATGGACTATATGGGTGTCACAGATCGGCACACATTTTGTCAACGTAGTGCATGTATCTAATCTAATCCTCTCCACCACCCTGTAAACTGGGCATTATTATTACTAGCATCCCTATTTTACAGGTGGAGAAACTGAGGCACCCATGGCTCTCCATGACCACACAGCCAGTGAGAAGCAGTGGGAGCTACACTTATGCGTCTGATTCCAGAATTCGTGCCCTCACCCTTCACGCTCTTTGGCGTTTGGAAGGTGCTGTTTGAGCAGATAGTGCTATCAAGATTTTAATGGCCTTTTAAAAGAAGCTGGATTTTCCCTCTCATTTTTCAGTTCCTTCTTTAATTATTCCAAAAATATGTAAGCTCTCTGGCTTCTGCTCAAGAAGAGTTGGCAAAGACCTAATTCTCCTGTGCAGCAAAAATGACATCAGTTCTGAGGTTTTGACATCTATGGAGTACACAAAACCGATGGAGAAAGTTTTTTGTCAATTAGTTGTGAGTAAGTTCCCACTTAGTTTTTCTTAAAGATAAAGGATTTTTTGTATCATTTCTTCAGAAGTACAGGATTAAATTTCACAGAAACTTCAAGGTTTTTTTAAATATATTCAGACTTGATTATTTAGATCTAAAGGTACAGTGGGAATTAAGTAATATATTCTTTCAGATGAAAAGAGAGTTTTTACAGAAACATTTTGGGTTAGGATAGATTTTTTAATTACCATTTTTAAGAATTTTTAAAGAACTGACTAGTTAGTAAAAAATACAAATTTATTTTTTGTTTTCTGTACAATTTGGCTCCTAGCTAAGAAGTAGGGACTTCAAGTTCCCATGGGGCTGCCTCCTTTAACTCACCGTGTAAATTTTGGTAACCTCTTCAACATTAATTAATTCAATGTTGAACATTAAATCTCAGCTTCTACTTTGTTCATCTCTGAGTTAGAATGGATGATCTCTAAGACCTCTCGCATGCTATGAATACATCACTCCCTGCATAGACAAAAACCTTGCTGATACCAACAAAAATTAAGAAGCACACGAAAAACAAGGTTGCTTTCTTTCTTGACTTCAGTACATTGTGCTGGGCTTAGGGAAAATTGCATAATATCATTAGATAACATGATTAGTGATTAAAGCTAAGAAGATAAAATGTGTCAGGAAAATAGTCCTTTTAGCAGTAGACGGTTGCTTCTGTCACATAGTTTGAAAGCACCAGAAAGATTTCTCCTTACAAAGAACATTCTTCCCAGACTAGAACCATTGCACGTACTATCACACCTCTCTGGCAGGAAGATATGTTAAGCTAATTCACAAAACTGAGCTAATGAATTACCAAATACATTATTCCTAACGGGAGAGAAAGTGAAGGTCAAGAGAATTCCACGTCCAACAAAGCGCACCAGATCTAGGGAACCACAGCGGATCAAAGGCACAGTCGCAAAATTTTTGGTTTTCTTAGAACCATGCATCCATGGCCGGCAAAGCCAAGATTTGGACATATTTAACCTCATTCAACAAACATCCATTGAGCACTGCTCTAAGCCATGTCCCAGCTTCCAAGTTCCCAGTGCTGGGAGTGGGATGATCAGTGAGGCAGGCGGGGTAGCCTTGTCTAACGCCACCCCATCATTCGGTCTGCCTCTCCCTTGAGGCCCACACACCCCTGATGTCAGGTGTAGCCACATGACAAGTTTTGGAAGGGAAGTGTGAGTGGAAGTAAGCTGGGTCAGTTCTAGGCGAAAGGATTTAAGAGCTGGAGTATAATTCTCCACCTGATGTCTTCTACGGACCTGCCTGTGTGTTCCGATGCGAGAGCACCCTCGGCCTGGGTGGCTGCATCAAAGCACAGAGGACGGCAGCTCTGAAGAACCATCCAAACTCACGAAGGACTTGTCCCAAGTGAAAAATAAACCCCTGTGGCATCCAACACAGAGCTTTTCAGGTTATCTGTAAGTGCAGCATTGCCTGGACTATCTGTGAAAGCTCAAAGTCCTGCCCGCGTGGGGTCTATGTCCTAGTGTGAGATAGACAATAAGAAGTCAATTAGACAGTACGTAACTTTATGTGGAGATAAGAGCCTCGAAGGACCGTGGAGCAGGGTGAGGTGCTCCATGAGACGGAGCAGGCTATTTAGATACGATGTTCAGGGGGCGATTGTATTGGGGATATCAGATATCTGAAAAATAACAAAGAGGATGGTTCATGAAAAAGTGGAATACAGAGCATTCCAGAAAATGGGAAGAGCAAGTGCAAATTCCCTGAATCCAGACACCTTGGCCCATTGGAAGAACAGAGTAAGCCCTGGCATGAAACAAAGTGAGTTTGGCGGGGCGGGGGGCGAGAGGAGACACAGACAGAGGCAGGCCCAGATCACTCATGGCTGGGTCAGGGTTGAGATTTTTGTATGATTCCAAGTACACCGGGAAGCCAGGGGAGGATGCTGAGCAGGGGGCGACCCCGTTCATACTGCGACGAGGTCACTCTGGCTGTCATGTGGACCAAGAGTGTGAGCAGGGCTCTCAGGAGGTCCTGGTGGAGGTCCACAGTGTTGGGACCAGGAGAGCAGCAATGGAAATTGTGGGAAGTGTCCTAATTCAGGTGGTATTTTGGAATTAAAGCCTTGTGTGGCCTAGATGTGGGGTGGGAGAGAAAAAGAGAAATCAATATTGACTTGTAATTTTTTGACCTAAGCAACTTGGTGACTGGCACTGCTATTTATTAAAATGGGGAAGATCTAGATTGAAACAGGTTTAGGGGGCTAGGGCTGAAGGAAGGAGAAAGCAAGAATTCTCCCTTAAACACACGCAGGCCTACTCTTGGAGATACACACGGACTAGCAACTGAATAGGTACTTGGATATAAAGTTCTGCAGCTCAGTGTAAGAAGTCGAAGATGGGGACAGAAAAGATAAAGCAATGCGGACGGATGGAGGCAGGAAGCGGGGAGGATGGACAGGCAGCTAGATGGAGAGTGGGCAGGCAGATCAGAGAGCCTGGGGCGTGAAGCCAGGCGTGGCAGGGACGCCCACAGCACATGCACACAGAGAAAGGGAGAGATGTCCCAGCACAGGGCTCTGGGGCACTCTCGGGCTTGGACCTCAGGAAGGGGAGGTCACCCTGCAGGGCAACTGGAAAACAATGAACAGATTCTAAGATGAAATCTAGGAAGGTGTGTTGTCTTTAAAAAAAAAAAAAAAAAAAAAAGCAAAGAAAGCATTTCAAGGAGAGAGTGATCAACTGTATCCGAAATGGCTGATGGGTGAAGTAAGACGAAGCCTGAGAACCAGGCTTTGGGGGCCGTGGCATCCTTGGGACAGCATTCACAGTGTGGGGATAAAAGCCCGACTGGGCGCGTTCAAAGACGCTGAGAGTTTGGGGCATGAAGCGTTTCAGTCCAGTTCAGTTCAGCCCAACACTGTGGAAAACTGTTGAGCAGCTTCTTCAAATTTAAAAATATACCTGTCTCATAACCCAGCCCTTCCCTTCCTAGGTATTTATCCAACAGAAATGAAAACATGCCCACACAAAGACTCAGTGACTTATAGTCATCGTAAATTTATTTGTATTAGACCCAAATGCCCCCCAGCAGGGTAAATGAATTGTGGTACAGTCATGCATCACGTAAAAATAAGGACACATTCTGAGACATGCACCATTGGGTGATTCTGTCATTTTGTGAACTCCGTAGAGTGTACCGTACTTGCACAAAGCTGTGTGCACACCTAGGCCGTATGGGACAACCTATCGCTCCTACAAACCTGCGCAGCATGTGGCTGTACTGAACACCACAGGCAATTGTAACACAATGGTAAGTGTTTGTGTATCTAAACATCTAAACATAGAAAAGGTACAGTGAAAATATGGTACAAAGGATAAAAAATGGTACACGTGTATAGGGGACTTGGCATAAATGGAGCTTTCAGGTCTGGAAGTTGCCCTGGGTGAGTCAGCGAGTGAGTGGTGAGTGACTGCGAGGGCCAGGACACCGCTGCTCACTGCTGCAGATCTTAGAAACACTGTACACTTAGGCTACACTACAGGTATAAGGACGTGTTTTTCTTTCTTCAATAATAAACTAAGCCTACTGTAAATTTTTTTACTTTATAAACTTTTAAATTTCTTATAACTTTCTGACTCTGTTGTAATAACACTTAGCTTAAAACACTAACACATTGTACAGCATACAAAAATATTTTCTTTCTTTATATCTTTATTCTGTAAGCTGTTTTCTAGCTTTAAAATTTTTTTTATCTTTTTAACTTTTTGAACTTTTTTATTAAAGACTAAGACAGAAACACACACATTGGCCGTGGACAGGATCAGGGTCATCTATGTCACTGTCTTCCACCTGCACATCTTGCCCCACTGGAAGGTCTTCAGGGACAGCAACACGCATGGAGCTGTCGTCTCCCGTGATAACAACGCCTTCTCTGGAATCCTTTCTGAGGGATCTGCCTCAGGCTGTTTTACAGTTAACTTCTTTAAAAAAGTAGAATTCGTACACTTTAAAATAATGACGAAAAGCAGTAGGCGCAGGAGGTTTGTTTATACCCGCATCACCACAACCTGTGAGTAATGTGTTGTGTTAACAATGTTACGATGGCTACAACATTACTAGGTGATAAGAGTTTTTCAACTCCATTGTAATTTTATGGGACCTCTAGGTGAAATGCAAATGAAAGCCACAATGAGATATCACCTAACTCCAGTGAAAATGGCTTTTATCTGTGGGACATTGTTGACCAAAAGGTCATTACACAGCACATGACTGCATGTGCATATAATGGAATACTACTCACCAAGGAAAAGGAACACACTGATGTGGATGAACCTCAAACTCATTGTGCTAAGCAAAAAAAATAAACGGGCACAAAGGATTAAATACTGTACATTTATACAAAATTCTAGAAAAGTACAAGCTACTTGCTAGTGAGAGAAATATAATCATTGGTTATCTAGATAAAGAGAGGGACAGATTGCAAAGGAGCATGAGGAAACTAGAAATTTAGACATTCTAACAGGTGCACATTGGTATCTCATTGTGCTTTCAGTTTGCATTTCCCTGACGACCATGTTGTTGAACATCTTTTCGTGTACTTATCGGCCATTTATACATCTTCTTTTGTAAAGTGTCTCTGCAAATCTGTTGCTTTTTTTTTGTTGGGTTGCTTACCTTTTTAATATTGAGATGTAAACATTGTATTATATATGTATACAATATAAATAAACATAAAAGTGTAATTCTTAAAAAAAAAAGATTTCAAGGGCCAAACTTGCAACATTAGCCCCATCTTCTGGGGCTCTTGCCAGGTAGCTAAACACTATAGCACTGGAGACTGTTTCCATATCATGAACTCTTCCTTATCTCCCCGTACATGTATATATATAAATACAAACATATAAATATATTTCATATACACATATCAATAAATATATATTTAATTAAATATATAAGGCATATATAAATATGTAAATAAATGCGTATTTATTTTACTATATAAATATATATTTTTTTCAATTGCAAACTTGTTTTGCATCCCTGGAGTATTTATACTTGGTCACAGAGAATTGTATTTTAAATGCCCCTTAATTCTATTTACTATGATATTAAGTAGATTTTTATATTGATATTTATGAGTTAGGTTAGTCTATAGTTTATAGTGTGTATGTGTGTGTGTGTGTGTGTTTGTATGTCTGTGTGACTGAACACACATGTGTACCAGGGTAGTATCTTCATTAGGTTTTGATATTGTATTTTTTGTTAATTTCTTTAAAGGTCTATCATGTTTTAAACAGCACTGGCACTATCCTTGAAGACTGGAAGGCATTCACCAGGGAAACTTTTGGACCTAGAATGCTTTCAAGGGGTAGCACATTTACTAGTGGCAGTACTGGTACATGTGAGTTTGTAGGAGGTTCCCATGATGAAAGAATACTGGTAAAGCCGGGCACTTAAGAGACTCTGAGTGGATGCCAGTTCTAACATGTCACAGTTCAGATGTCCCAGTCCTAGAAGTTACCTTCTGCCTTGCAAATAAATCGGAAAGAAGAGAAGTTAAGAAAAATGTCCCATCATTAGACACTATGCCATTCTAAAAGTTTCCACGTTCCCGAAAAATTCAAAGGGATGCAAAAGAAGTCAGTGGGAATTGCAGTGTTGACAATTCTCATTCGCTACATTTTTCTAGGCTGTCCTTTGGGGTTGAGTTGATGACAGGCCATCCCCAGGCAGAGGCATTGTTCATCTTTAGCCTTAAACAGAACATAAAATTAACTTATGTCTGATTGACTTTTTGTGACCTTCCATGATACAGCTATATTTTTCCAAATTTTTGTAATCCCCTAAGGCTATTTCCCTCACAGAACCCTTCCTTCACCTGTCTCTGGGTTCTCAGTGCCTAATATTTGGGTTTCTTTCTCTTATTTTTTTGTCATTATGTATTTCTCATTACTAAAGCTGAAGCCCTTTGCTTGATCTAGAAACCACAAGACAGCTGCCCACATATGGTCATTATGGAACATGCAGAATACCTTCTTTATTGATACCTGCTATGGCTTGAATGTCCCCCTCAAAACTCATGTTAAAATTTAGTTCTCTACACACACACACACACACACACACACACACACACACACGTAAATGGATTGGGAGGCAGGGCCTTTGAGAGGTGATTAGGTCACAACGGAGATTAGTGCCATTATCTCAGGAATGGGTTAATTATTGTGGGAGTTCAGCTATTTTTTCTCTCTCTCTCTCACGTGTTCAAGTCCCCCTCTTGCCCATCCACTGTGGGAAGACCCTTGCCAGATGCAGGCACCATGCTCTTGGACTTCCAGCTTCCAGAGTCATGAACCAAATAAATCTCTTTTCTTTATAAATTACCCAGTCTGTGGTATTCTGGTATGGCAGCAGAAAGCAGTCTAAGACAATAACATGGCTGAAAATAGACCAGACCTAATGAATAAAGAAACTGAATTAGCAGCTGACATAATTAAAACACACACACACACACCCCTCATCCCTTCTAGAAAAGAAGAAACATTTGTTCATTAACCTGTGATCTAGAATAAGCCGCAGTGACCTCAGACAGTAAACAACTCCCGTGAGCAGCACCAGGAGTGACTGTGACTCTTATTTATAGCACAAGGGACAAGAGCATGTCATGGCATAATTGAAAATGCTCTCCCATTGGCCTCATTCATCAACATGTTATTAAAATCTTTGTTAAAATATTATTAGCTTGTTTCAGTTTGCCAGGTCTCATAAACCCCAGAATTAGGATTTATCTAAGCGTAGTGGAATGTTTCTCCCCCTTTATAATGAACAATCGTGTTTCAGGTGCCCTGTGAATCCAGGGTGAACTAATTAATCTTTGTCCAACAGTGTTAATTAGGATGGTATTTAGACCATTGTCTTCCAGTACTCTCGGGGCCATGACTTACTGGTGGATCCACAGGTTGACATAAAAAGCTATCAACTCACATTCCTTTGTGAGTACCATCTCTGAAAAAAATCTTATACCTTTTAATTTTAAAGGTAATTATATTTTTTTGGCAGGCAGAAAATACTGTGATTTTAGCATGTTACTCATGAAAAGTCACAGGATTTCCTATACAGACATCATGCTTAGTAGTACTCTGTGTTTATGATAATTTGAGGACACGGTAGGCTTATGGCCAAATTGAGCCACTTTCATAAAAATCAAATGTATGTCCTGAATCACACATAGGGAGATGCCAGACTGTTTGACTTATTAGCACAAAGTCAGGGTTTACCTGGGAAAACAATTTCCCCGAAGGGAAAATTATAAGCAAATTTCAATGACAGGAAGAATTCTAAATGACCTATCAGAGGAAAACTCTGTGTGGGTGGGACCTCTCTCCAAAGAGACAGTATTCAGAGAAAATCTGTTAACAGTAAGTGGGTGAGAATTAGTTCCAACACACCCCTTGATGTATCACTTAATAAGTTTGGTATTGAAAGCTATAGAAACGAGTAGATAAACCCTAAATATAATGGAAAGATGCAAACATGCTTGGCTAGCCTAACTGCACACTTATACGACTACAGATGAAGTAATTGCAGAGTACAACTGAAGTTAATGTGAAATGAATGAATTGTTTGGTGAAGGCATTTGGCAGAAGAAGGGAATATACGAAAGAACAGCATAGGGATTATTCCTGAAGCACAGAAATGCTGGGGATTTTCGCCAACTTTCCAGTGACTTTATAAGCTGTGAGGTTTATAAAAAGCATAGTATGTCCTATGCTTCTAAAGTTTGTAACAAAAATTATCAACAAAACTGTCCAGATAGAGTTTGCATTCTGGTTGTGGCTCTTCACTGTAAAATGTTAACATATATGCACATAAGACAAGATGCACTTGGCTTGTTTTAGTGCTGAATTTTCTGTTTTAATCAGGACTTTTACTTATATTGGTCTTCTATTCATTTCATGCATGTTTCTACTTATCTTACAGATTTGGAAATCAGAAAATTAAACTTTCCTCCCTCCTTCCTTCTTTCCTTCTTTCTTTCGGTGAAGTCAGTCATTAAACCCACCCACATTTATTGAACACCAACCATGAGTTGGTGATTTCCTGGCATCAAGGCATTCATTTTACAAAAAAATATTTTATGATGATTTTCAAGTAACTGTCTCATGGAACTGATGTCCTTTGATAACTATTTGCCACTCAACAATGGTTACTTATATATCTAATGATAAGCATTTATAATAGAAAAATGAGATTTCCAGAAAATCTACTAGGATACATGTCATTCAGGATGAATTCTAGCTTGCAGTCTCTGAAACCGCCTTACAAGACAAAGCAAAGGATGGCAAAGCGTAACACTTACTACACGATATCTAGGGTAAAAAAAAATCCTATCCATAGAGTGCTAAGCCAAGACCCTAAAATGAAAGTCTTACCCACACTTCTTTTTCTGCCCCAAACAGAACCAAGAGCCAGACCAGCAGGGATAAGCCGTTACTCCCTCCTCTGCTCCCTACTCCCTGCTCAGAGTGTAGAAAACTTGGCAGCCAATCTTCTGCTCCCAGTGAGTTGTGTTTTGAGGTGACCAAATAGTGTACAGCTCCCACTCCATACCAACACACCACCACAATCACTATTTTTCATAATCTTATTATGTCTGCATAAAAATGAGAAAAATGAAGAAACCATAACCTAGCCATAAGTTAGGAAGGAGCATGGAGATGTGGGAGACACAGGGAGTTCTGGGCAATTTCTGACAAGGAAAGTGTTGGTGGAGGAGGAGAAGACAGGAGGTGGAGAGCCTGGTGAGAACGGTGTCTGCTCTGTGAGCTCAGGTTGCCAGAGGACCAATAGGGGGACTGGGAAGACCCTCCCCACTCTCAGAAGACATTGAAATAGAGCTGTCTCCATCAGCCCCCACTGTCGATGTGGGGGCATCTCTCAGTCTCTGCTGGTACCCAGTCTACTCTGATTTTTGGCAAATACTGGGTCTGGATAAATCTCTCTTCAGGATGAGTGTATACACACATGCACCCACAAACAAAACATGGGAATAATACAAGATAAGGAAAGGGAAGTCAGCCCCTAAATGGTCAGAGGGAGGAAATGCTTCTGAAAAGCTGCCTCATATATTAGGTCATTAAATATGAAATGTCAGATTTCTATCAAAAGTGTAGTTTATTATATCTCAAACAAGAAGCAGTATGATTAATCAAAGTATGCACCTAAACTATCTACACAGTTTTGGCATCTTAATGGTACCTTGTTTATGCCAGCAGTGAAGAAGCCTGGAGAGCAAGTGGCCATGAAATCTCAAAAGGTGTTTGCCACAGCTTGTTGAGAATTGAGTATTTTTCCCTGCAAGAAGTGGTCCAAAGCCTGGGAGAAGTGGTAGTCAGTTGGTGCAAGGTCTGATGAATATGGTGGATGACAGAGAGTTTCCCAGTTCAGCTTCTGTAGTTTGAGCAGCGTTGTTTGTGCATCATGTAGTCAAGCGTTGTCTGGCAAGAAGATTGTCCTGTCTCTGTTGACCAATCTTGGCTACTTAATCACAAGCATCCTCATCATTTAGTCCAATTGGTTGCAGCAGACATCTGCTGTAATCGATTGACCAGGTTTTATGAAGCTGTAACCGAAAATACCAGCACTGGACCACCAAACAGACACCAGTAGCTTTTTTTGATGAATATTCGGTTTTGGATTGTGTTTCAGTACTTCATCTTTATCCAACCATTGTGCCTAAGACTTGCGATTGTCAAAAAGAATCCATTTTTCAACACACGTAATAATACACTGTAGAAATTGTTCGCCTTTATGTTGTGACAGCAAAGAAAGGCAAGTTTCCAGATGATTTCTTTTCTGACACTTGTTTAATTCATGCAGACCCCATCTATCCAGCTTCTTGACCTTGCTGATTTATTTCAAATGGTCCAATATTTTTGGAATAGTAAAGTCGAACCTTGCTGCTAATTCATTTGTAGATTGAGCTGGATTCGCTTCCACTACAGCTTTCAGCTCATCATTATCTACCTTGGTCTCAGGTCACCCACGTGGCTCATTTTCAAGATTAAAATCGCCAGAATGGAACTTCTCAAACCATCAATGTACTGTGTGTGTGTTCATTAGCCACATCCTTTCCAAACACCTCATTGATATTTCAGGCTGTCTGCACCACATTGGTTCCACAACAGAACTCATACTCAAAACTAACACGACCTTTTGACTTATCCATGGTTTCACAAAAATTGCTCTAAAAAAAATTTGAAAGATAATCACAAACCAAACCACGCACCTGAAAGAATGTGGATGTACCTTCACAAAAAAGATAAAACAAGAAGTGTCAAAGTGAAATGTCAGAGTTACCAACTGTCAAACTTAGTACTTAAGGAAATTGGACATTTCATTCTTAATAACCTAAATAACACCCAGAATAATGCTCACTGGATTGTCTAATGACTGTAATGGGATAAAAGAAAGGTCTCCAAAACACCAAAGAAAAATAAGACCAATACGAAAGAGGAAGTGGATGAAAAAATGAAAAGTTAAAATAATCCGAAAATGCAATAAAAGCTAGTACATCAACATGAGGAAAAGTAAATAGCTGAATTTATACTATAGAAAATAAACCAGTGCTTTGCAACAAACTCAAAAAACTATTCCAGAATGCAGAATAAAGTCAAAGCAATGAAGAATAACAAAGATATTATTTTTGTGCAAGGTAGAGTATGAAAAACATGATTAAAAAAAAAAAAAGACCTGGATATATGGATTGAAATACACAATGAAAGAAAAATTAAAGAAAATAAACATCTATAAATATTGAATTTTTATTATGGTCATAAAGACAATTGCCACAAGCATTCAGGACATAAGCAAGTTATTTAAAAAAGAACAAATATCAAATCATCCTTAGATTTCTCTATTGCCAAGTGACACATTCACAGACAATAGAGCAACTGATACTGTCTAATATGGAGGGTGAGAAACAAATCAGTGGGCAGAAATTCAAGAAAATACAAAGGAAGAAAAGGAAAGCAGTGGTGTAATATAGCACAATTTTAGGATATACAGAAAAAAAATCAAATAGGACCGAAGATATTAAATATTGATAAAGGGAATAATCCAAACTGAAAATAAAAGAGCTACATATTTTAATGCATCAGAAATATAATACCAAAAAGTTAGAGTAAGATCTGTTGGAAATTCAAGGAGAATCTGTTATAATTATATATATTATTTCCATATGACTCCATAACATAAGCCAATATCTTGATCATTTGCAAGCTAGATATTATTAGCAAAAGATTACATTTCAAACTCCAACCACTGAGCATGAATTGCTACAAAGACCTTGAGGAGAAATTGGGCAATATTTCTTAAAATTAAGTGTTCCCATCCGCCCGTTTCACTGCTTCGCTTCTGAGTGCCTGTCTTAAGGAAATGCTCCTACACGGTCAGCATGAGGAACACGCTAGAGGATCTTACAGCAGGAAAAAAAGCAGGAAATAACAGAAATAGCTCTCAGTAAGGAATGCATAAATAAAATGCATAATTTGTGGACTACTATGAAGAAATTTAAAAATACACAAAAGAACGAAATTGGCACACATTTCGCCATGCCTGACCCCTACAAGTGAGCTCTGGGTGTTAGGAGAGTTAGAAATGGAGAATTCAGTCTTATCTACAGTATTTGTTTCTTTTTCTTTCTCTTACGAAGAAGGTACACATCTATTACATGTGGGATTATTAAAAATACTAAAAGAATATTAAATAATGACCATTTTTTACTCTGAATGGTAGAAATATGCATGGTGGCTTTATGATGTTTGGTGTTTCCTTTTTGTCATTTTCTCATTTTACAAAAACATATAACTAGGGAATAAAAATTCTCACAAATAACTCTTAGGCCACAGGGAAATAAAAACTAGAGTTACAGATTATTATGACAATAAAATATTGAGATGACAAAGTAGTAAAATTTAGGAGTTACGGCCCAAGCTGTTCTCTGAGCAAAAATCTCATCTTTAAATGTTTTAATTATTGAGCATTAAAGAAATACAGATAAACTTAGCACTCAATTCAAGAAGACAGAGAGCTAAGCCCAAGGAAATCAGTGATGATTCTTTACATAAACATTAAGACTGATTCTAACTCCCTCCTGAGCACACGCAAGCCAGACCTCCAAGGATTCCACACAGGGTGTGGCGGAGGAGAGCTCAGCGTGCTGGTCACAGCGTCATAGCATTTGTGAACAAAGGTTTCCCAGGTGCTGGGGCGATGGCATGAGAGCAGGAGATGCTGGGAAATCAATTCTCCCTGGAGGACCTAACAGCCCCCAGGATGCCCTGTGTAGGGCCCGGGGTAGGGGTCTATGGGGAGAGAGTGTGCCTGAGCCATCACAGTACTCATTTTTCTGGAATGAGGTAAACTTTCTGGAAGACAGTTTCTAGCAGACACCTTGGAAAATCTGCAGGTGGCTATAAAAAGAGATTGTTAACCCTCACAAACCGAGAGCAAGGATGAAAAGGTGAAAAGCCATCTCGGGCAGAAGGGAAAAGCCCTAAACCTGTTCCATTTGTGGTGATGATGGCACCTGAAATCCCCAGTGGTGTCAAGAGGGTGCACGGGGTGGTACAGGGCTCTTTGAAGTCTGGGAAGAATTTAAATTATTATTATTATTAGCGAATGCTGGACAAAAGAGGCTTGTCTTGAGTTTCTACTCTAATGGATATCTAATATGCCCTGTATCCTTTCTCCCTGGGATGAAGACGTTCTGTACTGATTTTTTCCATGAGGATTTGTGCAATTTTCTTTGAAACGAAATGCTGTTTGCAGTGGTTTTCATTCAGCCTGAACACAGAATTATTATGTACATTTGAGGACTTTGTTTTTGCTTTGGCTCTTCCTTATTTCACAGACTTTCTTACAAATCTCTCTGGGGCCTGGTATGATTTATTATTGGTCCTGTGGAACATCAATTTTGAATTAGTAGTTTTGTATCCCAAAGGATAAATTTTAGATAGATTTTTCTCTATGGAAATATCAAATCAAGAAAAAATGGGGAAAATTCCAAAAGACAGGTTTGCATAATGGTCTATACAAGATTGTCTTCCAACCAGCAAGGCCTAACCCTGTTGAAGAGGACAGCTGTGGCAGATTGTACCATCCAAACACGGACACAACACTATCTCCCGTCCTCATGTCCTTCCACAATACCCCATGGCCACACACATCCCCCTTTCAGGTATAATCTAATTCCTCTCCTCTCTAATCTATGGGCTTGTAACTGCTCCATCCGGTAGACCATGGTGCAAGAAATGCCCTGTAACTTGAGAAGTGAAACTGCACAGGCAGGTAAGAAGTTTGACTGCCCAAGGTGGCCATGTTGTGAGGAAGCCCAGCCACAGCGAGGACGCGTGCAGGTGCTCTAGTCAGCAGTCTCACTCCCTGAGTTGTCCAGCCTGGGCATCAGATGTGTGAGTGATCAGACCGTCAGGGGATTTCCAGCAATGGGGTCTCCATGAGTCCTCCCAGCTGAGGCCCTAGACATCATGAGATAAGCCATTCCCACTGTCTGCCTTTGTGAGCACAGTCAACTGTGTGATTGAGGCTGTTAAGGTTTGCTGTAATCAGAACTGTTACAGGTTGAATTTTGTCCACTGAAAAGTCATGTGCTGTTTGGAAATGAGGCCACTGCAGATATAACCAGTGAAGGTGAAGTCATAGGGAAGTAGGGTAGGCCCCTAATCCATTATGACCGATGTTCTCATAAAAAGGGAGATTTGAACACAGACAGAATGGACAGAGAATAACGAGTGAAGAAGAAGGCAGAGACAGGATGATGTTTCCAGAAGCCAAAGAACACCGAAGATTGCCAGTAAGCCACCAGAAACTAGGGGAGACACAGAAAATAGATTCTCTCCCCACCCCCAGAAGGAACCAGCCCTGCCTGTACCTTCATCACAACTTGCTGACAGACGGTGAGAGAATAAATTCCTGTTCTTTAAGCCACCCAGTTGGTGGCATTTTGTTATGGCAACCACAGCAAACTAATACACTCATGAAAGATTAGATGCTGGTATGCAAGGTTACTATTTTGGTTAGTTTGACCTAAAATGCTGGTTTGTCAAGACAATTTTGATGCATTATTGCTTTTATCTAATGAATTACATAGATATGTAGCTACACATTTTCTTACCCTCACTCTTGCATTTTTACAAGTTGTGGCTGCAGTATAGCTCAGAATGGAGCCATGGCAAAGCCCTACTATCCACTGCTAGAAATCTCCCCCAGATAGAGACAGGTGCATCAGCCGACACTGAGTATTGTCGTTCAACCAGAAACAAAGTCATCAAGTTTTACTGTTAGATAGTCTGTGTTACTTTGTGTGAATGGGATGTCCGGGGACCTTGTTAAACTGCTGACAGCAATGTAGATAAACCACCTTGACAGAGTGTTCATTGTGTATTGATTCAGTAACTCAGATGCATGACCTAACATGAGTTAATGTGTGTGTGAACCCAGCCACGTGTGTGTGTCATTACACATACAGTCTTCTGTACGCAACCCCGTTACATTGGTCAGAGCAGGTAAATTGTATGTCTATACCAGAAAAAATAACCAAGCAACTTTGGAATGGGATATTAAAGGGAAAACTGTGATAATTAAGCACTAGTAAGGAAAAATTATATGAAACCCACCTCATCTGTAAAATAGGGTTTGGGCGGGTCTCATTGTCTGTCCTTCCCCAGGCCTGTCCAGATCTATTGGCAACTTAGATGCAGACATGGGGAAAAGGCTCAGTAGTTACCTGCACATAACACAAAGCTGGAAAAGGCAAAATGAATTGCATGTCTTCTAAAAGACACTTTAAACCCCAAAACTGCCGTCCAGTCTTGAGAGCAAACATCATGCAAACCCAGATTTTGGAAATTCTACAGAATAATTGGCCAGTATTCTCTTGAACTGTCAAGGTTGTGAAAAACAAGGAAAGACTGAGAAACTGTCACAGACCAGAGAGGACATTGCAACTAAATGCAATGGGGTCCCTTGGGTTGGATCCTGGAACAGAAAGATGACATTAAAGGAAAAACTAGTGAAGTCCAAACAAAGCCGGGTCTTTAGTTAATAGTAATGCATCAGTGGCAGTTATGTGTTCCACCAATATACCATGTTCATGTCAGTTACTAAATAGGGGACCCCGGGGTGGGGGTATAGACGAACTCTAGCTCCATCTTTGCAAGTTTTCTGTAAACCTAAAATTCTTTCCAAAATCTAAAATTCTTCTTTTCTGGTTTTTTTTTTTTAAGGGAAAGTTAGAGGTAGGGCTTAACTCACAAATGAAATTATTAATAGGGAATAAAATGAACTCGTTGATTGTTTCATTCAACAAATATTTCCTGAACACATCTGATGTGTCAGATAGTACCAGCACTGTATCATGGTGATAAAAAATACATAATGCCTTTCTGTAAGGATATCCATGGATTTCTATGCTGAAATAAAAAGTTCTAACCACCTAAGTACAGCTATGAAATCTAACCACACAAGAGTTTCCACCCAAGGATCTTAGTTAACCACAAGTTCAGTATTAACCATGAGTGTGCTGGGGATGGGAAGAAGTTAACATAAAGTTACATTCATGGAATTCTAGAACACAGGAAAGGGCTGAGGGCACACTCCATGTGGTTTTGTGGCCTTGTGGCTCCAAACCTCTGTTGCTATCCTGAATGACAAAGCCCTAGAGATAAGAATTTCTGATGGGGAAGGCTGTGTGGGCCCTCAGAGGCTGGCTGGTTTTACCTGGGAAAGCTGCGATCTTCTAACCAAGAGCTTGGCTCAGCCAAAGTGTGGGGTTCTTTCCTAGACTCTGCTAATGGAGAGGATCAAGCCCTCAGCACACCTTGCTTTGAAAGTTATGTCAGTCTATGTCTGAGATTTTACAAGCATGGTGCCTCATTTTCATACTACAGTTAGGAAAACATGTTTCATGCTTTAACTTGGAAATCTTGATCCATCGAGACTAATACGTAGCAGAGAGAGTTCCAAATTCACCCAGCTGTCCAACGACAGGGCCCAGTACATCCACCCTATTCCATAGCAGTGGATCTCAACAGGGATAATTTGGCAAGGTCTGGAGCCATTTTGGGTTGTCACAATTGAAGAGGATGCTGGTGACACTGAGTGGGTACAGGCTAGGATACTAAACATCCCACAGGCACAGGACCCCCGTAGCAGAGAAGCATCAAGCCCCAGGTGTCACTAGAGCTAAGGATGAGAGAACCCGGTCTGCAGGAGCCCCGGGGCTGGCCCTCCTGGGACCTCGTGTTCCTACAGTGTTAACTTCCACCCCGAGTTCTCCTCCGAAGACCACCCCACCTCCCAGCCTGAGCCTGCCCCTCTATCACAGCCCGTCACAGATATGCTCTTTGGAGTCAGAAAAGCCATGTCTGCATCCCTACTGAAACAACTCATGCCTGAGTCTCTGTGTCTTTTCTTGTGCACGTAACCTAATGCCTGAGACCTGCAGCTTCCCTCACCTGTGACGTAGAGACAAGACTGTCTTGTGCCCGGTGCTGTCATCAGCAAACCACTTAACTGTTTTACCTCATGATGAGCCCTCTGGGGTTTTGGCTTGGGGTTCATGGAGTCTGAGGAAAAAAACTGAATTTTAATACCAAAGAGCTACTTATAATCCTATAATCTTATTTTATGCATTTAAAAGCATTATCTGCAAAGGAGTCTGTACTTATAATTAGAAGGTCAAAGGACATCCATGGCCCAAAAGAGGTTAAGAACTTTTTGGTGCCTGCGTAAATGCACCCTCGGGAGTTACAGAAACGCTCCAGGCATGGAGACTGGAGGCTCATACAGACCACCTCCCTGTCACGGGCTCCCAAACCTTGGCTCCACATCTTTCCATTCCAGGTCTCTGGCCTCATTTGGCACCACATCTCAGCTCCTGGTGACCTTGTGGGTCCCACGTGTTGAAACAGGTAGGGCTAACCTGGCTGAACTCACATTGACAATGTTCTTTGGTCACGGTGCTTGGAATTCACCCAGCAGAGCCGTCAGTAACAAGAGCGTGTGCGCTTGCTTCTCTCCCGGACACCAGCAACTGCCCAGCTGGGGCCACCACCCTCAGGCCAGTCTCGCCACTAAGGAGCACCGACGTCGCCCCACCATGGCATTGAGCACACGCTAGATGCATCCCCGCGCAACACCCACATACTCCAAAGCACCCACCGGAATTGTTCTAGATTTTCAACCAATTCCAGCTCATCCTTCAGAAATTAATCTTGATACACTTTAAATTAGTAACTCTTCCTGGTGATGATTTCTTCCTGCTTGCCTAGACTCAAAATTGGCCAAACTTGAACGCTTTTTAAAAAAGACTGATTCCTTCTTAAAAATACCGCACTTGCTAGAAAATAACTAATAAAAATTAAGTACGCTTTTGAGAGCAAGATACAGCCCACAAGTAGGTGGAGGGAAAAGTGGAAGCCGGGTAGAAGAAGGGGCTCCAAAGTCATTCCCTAAGAAGGAGCCCTGCCCCCTGCACAGGGACGTGAATGACCAGGAGTGAGCTGACCAGTCTGTCTTGACCGCCCAAGCACCCTTCTCCTGGGAGAAAGTGGCAGCTGTTCCAAAAGCCGGCTTGGGGTGCGCGCCCATCCACAAATGTTTTCCTTTCCCTTTCGGTTTCTGTGCTTTCTGCGGCGCAGATCCCAGGCTGGCTTCCTTGGAAGCGCTGGAGGGCTGCTTGGACTTCTTTGACTTTTGTCTGGCAGCTTTCCACCTTATCTTGCTCACTGGCTGCAGTTTTCAAAACCTTAGGCATTTTCTGTTCTCTTTTAGCTGAAATATTTAGTCTGGTCTCTGAGAATAATTGGCCCTATATGTCTTCTCCAATGCATGCTGATATCTTTGGCAGAGCAGAACTCGGCCATCCAATAGCTACGGATGATAACCAGACTGGTGGATCACTTCCTGCATTAAGATTATAAGCAATGTTTTTTTTTTTTTTTTTTTTACTATTTTTTAATGCACTTTTGGATGTAGGTCTTCTTCCAATTTCTGAAGGTAACTAATCTGCTTTGGATCACCTCCAGTGCCTAGTCCTTGGAGTCATTCTTGCATTTGATTAGCAAACTATGAAAGTTTTTAGGAAATCATGTTGCTCTACTTAAGAAAAGAGGCATATAACGTGGACCCACAGAATGACTAGGGAAAGTCCACCTCTCACTGAGGACTTTCCCGTAGCTTCATATCCCTGCTCTCAGCTGCAGCAGAGAAAAAGAGAAACTCAGGGCTGGGCTTGGTCCTATAAAGGAACATTAGCTAAATAGCATGTTGGTGTATAAGGTAATTTTAACTGGCAGGGCCAGTGTGTGTTTTTACGTGTTCCCCCGCAGTGATACTATGTGTTGTTGATTTACTGAGGACAGAAGCAGGCAGGGGATGGGGGAGAGGATGGCGGCTGGTTGGACTTTGGTTACTCTTTCTACAAGCTCAGCTTCCCAGTGGCTTCATGGAAGCAGGAATTTGAGTGGGTTTAACCTGCTGTTGGAGGTGCTGTTGCTCCATCCCCAGAAGCCATATGCCTTATGTAAACGGGGCTGTGGCTCTGTCTTCCATCTCAAACATTTAAGGAGTGTGTTTGGTATATGAGCCTCCAGACAGAGATGAGAAAAAGGAGACCTTCCCCTCCCTCAGATTGTGATGGTGACTCTTCCCTGCAGGGACCTTAAAAATGCTTACCAAATTTGATGGATCACTTGCCTTGCATGGAGCAGTATGTATATATGAGAGATTTTTTAAAATTAGCATGATCACAGTATTTATTGTTACAGCTTTTGTCAGATGCATTGGGGGCCTAAATGTGTTTGCTTTGCTTTAACAAGTACCTAGAGTAATAACTTTCATAGGACAATTCTTAAAGATGGCATGTGCTTAATTTGAAAGTGATAGCTATTATGTATGTATCTTCTATTTGCATTCTAATTTTTTTAACATCTTTCGAAAAACAGCTCTTGCATATATATGTATATATGTGCATATATATATTTACATATATCTATCAGTGTGATAAGACTATTCATCAAATAAAAATCCCTTTGTGGGAATTATGGGCTCTTATTTATGAAATTCCATGAAACACATTTATGCATTATTCCAGCTAATGAAGCCAATTAGGTAACAAAAGGTTAAAGAATGAAAAAGCTGCTAAATCAACTTTTCAGATTAATGCTGTGCAGCAGGACGCTTCCCGAGGGCCACATCAAAGCATAAGGAGATTCGGGCGGATGAGAGATATATTTGCATATGATTTGTATGTAATTTGTATGTCATTAGCATATGTGTTCTTGGCTTGAAAGTCTTGGGCAATTTTCAACTTAAAATTTTCCATTAAGGTTGTCATCTCCTCTTTTCTATGCAGGCTCATCGAGTCATGGGTGCAACAGCCCTGTATGAATATTATACAGTGAGAAAAGACAGAAACCAGCAAAGAAGGTAATGGAGACAGGGAGGGTCGCCCAGAAATCTTTGCAGGGCCATCAAATCCTGGAGCTTAGAGAACGTCATCTCAGATGAAGGGTGTTTAACCTGGTTACCAAGTCATTTATACCTATTGTACAAGATTAAGATTTTAAATTTGAAAGTCCCAAATGCAGGGATGGCCCCAGGAAATATTGAAAATCAGTATGTGCTGTCCCAGGACACCCTCTCTGCTCTACTCTCCCCAGCCATTCTGCCATCGGTCACTCTTGCTCCACCTTGGTCAGAGGCCCACAGCCCTCACTGTGTCCCCCGTACAACTCCTCACACAAACCAGAGCCTGCTTTCAGGAGGGTCAGATATCATTCTTTTGCACCTTAGTATAAATTTGCTCACAGTTCATTCATTCAATGATATCTATTGAACATATGCTTTTTATTTATTCTTTCTCTGAAACATGTTTTCTGACTACTTAAAAAATATTTCTGAGAAAAAGACATACAAATGGCCAACAGGTATATGAAAAAATGCTCAGTGTCACCAATCATAAGGAAAATGCAAATAAAAGCCACCACGAGATATCACTTCACACCTGTCAAGTTGGCTATTATCAAAAATGAAACAAAACAAGACAAAACCAAAACCGAAAGGCAAGTGTTAGCAGGATGTGGAGAAATTGGGATCTCATACACAGTTGCTGGGAATGCAAAATGGTGCAGCTATGATGGAAAACAGTATGGAGATTCCTCAAAATGTTAAAAACAGAACTGCCTTATGACCTAGCATCCACTCCTGGGTATTATTTATCCAAAATAATTGAAATCAGGATGTTAAAGAGAATCGGCACTCTAATGTTGATTGCAGCACTATTCACAATAGCCAAGATGTGGAAACAACCTAATAATCTGTCACTGACAGACAAATGGATAAAGGAAATGCAGCCTACACATACAGCGGAATACTATTCAGTCTTAATAAAGGAAGAAATGGTGGGATATGCAATGACATGGATGCAATTTGAGGACATTTTGCTAAGTGACATAAGCCTGTCACAGAAAGACAAATATTGCATGATTCCACTTATATGAGGTACCTAAAACAGGCAGACTTGTGGAATCGAAGAGTGGGGTGGCTGCCGTGGGCTGAGGAGGGGGTAGGTGGGGAACACTGATCAGTAAGCGTAAAGTTTCAGTTATGAAAAATGGATAAGCTCCAGAGACCTGCTGTCCAACACTGTGCCCACAGTTAACAACACTGTATTGTCAGGAGGGTAGAACTTATGCTAAGTGTTCGTACCAAAATAAAATTTAAGAAAAAGAGAAGGATTCCAATAGCTGCACAGAAGACACGAAGACCAAATCTCAAAATGTGACCTTGAGGAAGCCACAGTGTCCCGGGGAAGAGAGACAGTGTAACCACAGTGTAACATGTGCATGGGGGGTGCTGCGGGTAGAATCGTGTTCTTTCCAAATCCATGTGGTCAAGTCCTAACCCTCAGTACTGGAAAGTGACCTTATTTGGAGGAGGATCTTAATGGAAGTTAATCAAGTTTAAATGAGGTCATTAGAGTGAGCTTTAATCCAATATGACTCGTGACTTTATGAAAAGGGGAAATTCAAACACAGAGATACACATAGAGGAAGAGACTAGAAGGTCCAGGGAGATGATGACTGTCTCGAAGCCCAGGAGAGAGGCCTGGAGTAGATTCTGCCCTCAGAGTTCTCAGAAGGAACCCATCCTGTGGACACCCTGGTCTCAGACTTCTGGCCTCCAGGTCTATGAGAAAGTGAATTTTTGTTGTTTAAGCCACCCAGTTTGTGATGCTTGGTTACAGAAACCGTAGGAAATGAACACATGGAGTGAACAGGGTTCCAGAGAAACTTAGAGACAGCAGCAGGTAACTCTGCCTTGGGAATGAAAGAATGAGTCCCCCAGAAAGTCTGGGGAGCAGATGCGAAGTCCAGAATGTCTTTCTTTCCTGTGTCCCATACTCACACCTCCCAGACACAACATCCAGATTTGACCAGCAGTTACAGCCATGCTGCCTAGCAGGGAGCAGAGGTCAGGGCAGCTATGGGGCCCTTCTGAAGCCCTGCCACCGCACTCCTACCAGACGCTTCACCTGTCTTTCTGGCAAAGCCTGTCTCTGCACGCACAGGCCTGGTGCTTGCAGCCCTCCCACCTGTGCCCCACGGTGGCCTCCTGCTCGCATCTCTCAGTGGGCACCCAGTGATCTGAATCAGGTCCTTTCCCCCCCACTTGTTCAGTTTGTGTTCTCCTGGAAGCTGATGCTGAGATGATGATCCAAATGCAAAGAGTTATTCAAGAGATGCCCTGATTCTTACAGGAATTGGGGAAGTGGCACGGGGAAGGGAGGGGGGACTCGAGGAGTCCTGATTCCAGGTTCAGATGTTTGACTCTGCAATATAGTGACGTGATCAACCAACTCCAGCAACAGTAGCTCCAGTTTATGGTATAAACATCAGTTCCCCCAAAATCTGCAGTTAGAATTGACTCTAGCAGTACTGCCTTAAGTCCCCAACTTCAGCAGTAAGTGTCTCCCAGTTCTCTTGATCAGAGTGAGCAGTGCTCTTTCCCAGGAAGGGTATCAGTATACTACACTGCAATGCAGAGAAACTAAGAACACGTGCAGTAATAACCTTCCATTCGACAGTGATTACGTTCCTTCCATGAGCCAGGTGAAACTCGTGACCACAAGTGCTAGCAAAATGCATAAGACATGGTGCCTGTCTCTAAAAATCTCATGCTCTATAGAGAAAACCACTTTTCTTCCATAACATTTGAAGTCATTCCAAGATATTTAATGAAGGAGAGGAGCTAACTTTCAATAATTTAGCCAACTCGAGTGCTATTAAAATATTTATTTCCTCATTCTTTTGTCACCTTATGTCTTTTGGGAGGATATAAACAAGCAGAGAGAGGAGATTGCATTCCAGCAGATTTTAGTTACTTAGTGCATGGGGTAGAGTAGAGGGAAATACTGGAAAGTTAAAGAATTGCACATAAATGTTTGTTTTCTATGCTGGGACTGAGCTATTTCATAACTTTCATTTTGACTAGATGTTTACTATATTTGATTTCCCTTCAAGGGTTTGTAATGTTTTCTGGTTTTATTTCTCTAATTTTTATTTCTTAGATCAATTTCAAGGGGAATAATTCTATAAAAGATACTGTACAAATAAATTTAAATAACACTGTGTAACCTATTCTATAATGTATGCTCTGTCCTCTGATAGCAATTAGTAATCTTTGCGGTTTTCACCATTTCTGTTTTGTGGAAATTCCAAGCCTCTTTGTGGCCCTGCTAGAAAAGGTATCTTATTTCACAATGGCAAATGCAAGTATAAGAAAGGGCATGGAGAAGAAATGTCTCCACTCCAAAAGGCAGCACACAAGGAGGAGAAATTGAGTGCAACCGATTGGCCAAGAGCCGCCTCCTCTGAGTCCTGGTTTATTCAGGGCCAGCTCTGCCCCTGGGGACATCCAAGGTCCTAGCTCAGCTGAGCCCTGCAAACTACCAGGCATGCAGGAAGTAAGCCTCCCCTGGAACATCCAGTAGACACTGAGCTAACCTCGTCTCAACCAGGAGTCACCGCACACATAATCCCCAAAGCCACCTCTTGTCATCACAGTTGCCGCTGACTCCAGAGCAGCGGCTGGCGTGAGCACTTCCCTGTTTCCAGACAGTGTCCGTCATCTGAGCCCACATCTCCCCCAGTGCACCCGTTCACTTGGGCTCAGAACTGCCGGTCACGCTTCTCAGAGGTGCTGTCTCCCCACTGCCCGGGGACACCGTGTGCTACCTCAATTTTAACACATTCTGCTAGTGTTGAAGGAGCCATTAATTTTATCTTTATATGCCTGTAAAGCTCTTTTAGATATGTGTTCCATGGTCACTTGATGTTCATAATTAGCACATTTGTGAGCTGAAGCAATCGGGAGCCCACACTGCGATGTACCTGAGAGCCAGTGCTACTCAGGAGCCGACTGAGTGTGAAGGCAGAAATGATTTTCCCAGAACACTGTATCGTAACATTTGCTCTGACGGCCACAGTGTGGCTGCAGTCATTCAAAAATGGATTCTAAACCAACGCAATTATTCAAAAGGCACGGGTGCAGATGGCTTTATGAGTTAGAAGTGAGATCTTTAAAATACCCTAGAAGGAATAGAATTGGCATTCCTGATGTGGATCGGGAATATCAGAGGCGGCGCCTGCAGCACCTGTGATATAAACTAGAAGAGTCCACACTTGCCTCCCTGCCTGTGTGCACACAGTGAGTCAAAGCACAAGTTTCTCTATAATACGAGATGCCTCGGGTTTTCCATATCACCTAATCCATACTAAAAACTAAACACCTCAATCCAGCAGTGTTGTTATTGCTAAATTAGAGAATTGCTAAGTTAGGGCATTGGCGTCGCTTCCTGTAGCATTCCAATGGGAAATTTGAGAGCCATGTTAATCAGCTTCTTCTAGTGTTCCCTCAAACATCCTAAGCTGGGGCTTGCAGGTCATAGTGTACTTGCATAAACATAAGAAGGTGCTGTAGGTTATACCCCAATGCAAGAAATAGAACTAAGTATATTAAACTTCTTATTTCAAAATAAAACAAGAGAAAGGCAAATATGAGCTTCAAAGTCTCCACCATGGGGCTCCTTTACATGTGAGTTCCACACTTATGCTTAAAATATAAGTCAATTTTAAAAGAGATTATTTGCCTACATTTTAGCAATACGTCTACCACATAAAGAACATGACACATGAGTGGATAAGAGAAATATAATAGCATGTGGCACTGCTTTGTTGGTCTGTCAGGTAGTCAGCGCCAAGGAAAGAAAAATAATCTATATTAAGAACTAGATTTTGATGGAGAGAGGCAATTGTTGCTTTATACGTGTGACTTTCCAGCTCACAAAGGTAGAAAACAAAGTGGAGAAAAAACAACAGAAGGGAGACGTCTCCAGGACTAAACCCTCGAGCCAGCATGGCTCTCAGTAAGGTTTCTCAGGGGACTACGATACACACTGAGCTCTGGGGAGAGCCTGCGCCAGGAGCCTGCCCCACCAGTGGGATGAGGCGCTGACCCAAGCGAGTCCTGCCATCGCTGTTCAGGCTGTGACACCCCCGCCTCTCAGGATCACGTCAAACAAGCTGATGCCTTCTGAGTTTATTGTCTTGATTTATTAACGATATGCCAACATCAATCAGCAGGAAGAAAATGCAATCTCACTTACTTTCCATTGAGAGCAATGCTCCCTGCTTTGTGTTTTAAGTGAAAAGAACGCACATTTAATGAGTAGACACACCATTTAGCTCTTTAAGTATACGTTTCTTTGAGTAATTTTATCCTAGCCTGTCACATTCAGATGAACTGAGATCACAGACACATGATTTTCACACTGTGCCAGAGCTTTCGTGTGACATAATGTGGTGAACAGGGATGAGATGAACTGGTCTGAGTTTGTTTCCTGCTTTCAGGTTGGTCTAGAAAAGGAGGAAACAGGAACTCTTCCCCCTGCTTTTGGCATGGGGGCCTGGTATAGGGCGAGCTTAACCAATGCGTTCAGCTAATTAACTGGCATAATTAATGTGAAATTCAGTTTATCAAACTCTTGAGGCAGACCACAGCCCGTGTCTTCCACCCTCCAGGGTGCCGGGCTCACGGTGGAAGACCCAAGCCGAGGGGCCTTTGCAGAGACATGTCTGAGGAGCCCCCTTTGGAGTACTGAGTGGAGAACTATTTGCTCTTTCCATGGGCTGTCGGATACTGGATTTGTGCACCTGAGAATATGGCACTCCAGGTTACGTGCCCTGGATATGCGGGTGTCACAGCCCCTTCCCTTCAGCGCCCAGGTTTTCTCTGCCTGATGCCTGCAGGTGCTCTCTTCACCTCACACATCCCACCCCAGCCTGGCGATCTTGCCTCCAGAGCAGCGATCCCCAACCTTTTTGGCACCAGAGGCTGGTTTCATGGAAGACAATTTTTCTAAAGACTGGGGGTAGGAGGCATGGTTTGGGGATGATTCGGGCGCGTTACATTTATTGTGCGGTCAAACCTCTCTGCTAATGATGATCTGTATTTGAAGCCACTCCCCAGCGCTAGCATCACCACCTCAGCTCCACCTCAGATCATCAGGCATTAGATTCTCATAAGGAGCGCACAACCTAGATCCCTCGCATGCGCACTTTACAGTAGGGTTTGCTTTCTTGTGAGAATCTAATGCCACTGCTGATCTGACAGGAGGCGGAGCTCAGCCGGTGATGCCAGGGGTGGGGAGCAGCTGTAAATACAGATGAAGCTTTGCTCACTCGCCACTCACCAACTGCTGTGAAGCCTGGTTCCTAACAGGCCACGGACCAGTACCGGTCTGCGGCCTGGGGGTTGGGGACTCCAGCTCCAGAGAGCAATGGACTAAAACCTAAAAGGTGCAGCTACTGCAGGGCAAGGTGTTTAACAAATGCAGGTTTAACTCAAAGGAATACATCTCTGGGGACAAGGTGAATGAAGCAGACATTTTTTTTTTGGCAAAGGGACAGTCATAGAACACTTGAACCCCGTCCATACTCAGGTGTCCATTGGTCCTAACTGGAAGCTTGACCTGTCCAGTGGGAAACACAGATGTACTTTAACCAAGCTATGAATGAACTATTTACTCATTTTAATTCCAAAGTGTTTCAGTAACACTAGGGCATTATCTTAAAGGATTTGAAAAAGCTTTCTAGATAACATACTTTGTGTACTAATCCTAAATTAATTAGGGTTTGGGCCACTCGATGACTCTCTGGTGGTCTGGAAGGCTGTCTTACCACCAGAAAATAGGAAGAACAGATGCTTAAAAGAGGAAGGTTAACTCAAACCTGGGTTCTGTTATCTTCTTACTTTTTTATTTGTATCTAGGAAACAAATTTGCTCATTGTCAATTCAGTTCATTCATTTTAGACGTTAGTTTGTACTGACTTTTAACAATCAGAATTTAGCAATCTCAGGTGTACACACTGCATCCTCTCAAAAGTGCAAGTGTGGAGTGAGTACCGTGTCACTTACCACATCACCACGTTCAAAAGGAAACCCACGGGTCATCCCAGGAATTAAAGGCTGGTTGGTCTCACTTAGATGCCATGAAAATTTACTGAGGATTAATTAGAGACTGTGAAGCTCAACATTTGCAAGAGCATGCATGCTCCGAGAGCGTAAATGAGCCATCTTCGAAGAAGGAAAAAAACTACTACTTTGAGTTCAGTAAGAGTTCTTTCTATGAATGTAAAAAGCAATATTCCTTTTCAAGTTGCCATGATCAAACTTATTGCTATTAATTTCTCTCATTTATAGCTTTTTCTACTCTCCAGATCACCTAAGCATGATGTTTGGAAATATTTCCCATGACGGCAGTGACATGACAAGCTGGCACACATGTCTACTGAGCTGGTGCCCAGAGCTGCATCGGGGAGGGGGCAGGCTCCCCCTCCACCACGTCCTCGGATCTACCCAGGCCTCACTGCTGCTCAAATACTTCCCACAAGGAGCAAGAATTGTTTTAATTCACTTGGTGTAAACAATTCCAGTTAGGGATATTCCCCGTGCTGCCCGTGCTGTGTCTACTGCCCATGGGATGAGGGAAAGAGGAATCAGGCTTAGACAGCATGCAGGCGGCACTGGGTTTCCGGAGTGGCCTCTTCCTGGCTCTAAAACCTTCAACAACTTACCTACCTTGTCAAAGCTCAGCTTTTTTTTCTGTATCTTTGTTTAGTGTGAATAATAATTTCTACTGAGAGCAAAATACAATAGAAGGTGTTTATTGTACATGTCTGGGATGTGGCCTATTTCATATTATTGCTATTTCTGAAGTTTGAATCTCTAGATGAGGTCTATACCTGGAAAAAGATATGAACGAGCTCGACCCTCTCGATCCATTTTCTTGCTTTTCCTTTCAGGGATTTATGAGTAGGATACAGAACATAACCCTGAACCATCACAGCCAATGTGTTAAAATAGTCGTTATGCATCAAAACACACAAGAAAAGAAAACCACAGAGACTCAAGCAGGGTGGGCAGGACCCAGGCACTGCTGCAGGGTTTGGCATGGTCAGCCCTCCCCAGTCCCACCGGCCACGTCTCGTGGCTCCTGTAGCTGTGGCGTCCCCCCACGGTATACACAGTCAGGAGGGCACCACACTTCATGGGCCCTGTGTGATAGCAAATATCTCTTCCATTTTTTTATTACAGTTATTTGACTTCTAAAAAGATCCATATTTTGGAATGTTTTCAGAACAATTCTACTATTTGGCTGGCTCTCTGTTAGACCCCCGGTGACACACACTCTCCAGCTACGTGAGAGCAGTGTGGATTACCCCTGTGCAGCGCTCAGTGAACGCCACTCCTTCTCTCCACTCTGGGTGAGACTCGCCAAGTCCTTTAAAATGACAGTCTTCACACAGCCCCGCGCGTTTCCATGAGCGGGTTCCCGGGCAAAGGGGGCACAGATTGTTTGAGGTTGGCCGACTTCCAGACACCCTTTTGAATAGGTGCCGTCTCCCCAAAACCCTGCACCTGCGTACAATGCTTTTCCTTTTCCACCTTCAGTTCATAACAGACCTCCTTCCGCGTTACAGAAGGAAGTTTTCCTCTCTCCCGCTTGCATTTTTCCCAGGGCATAAACCCTTCCTTCTACCATGCCAAACACAGAGACGATGGAAACAGATGTTTTGGCACAGCTTTTCGTCTTTCTCTACCTGATGCATCTTACTTCGGTTTAAGAAGGAAATGAAGCATAACCTTGGAAATGGGGCGTTTGGGGCCCACGATGAGTTTTCCGAATTTTGACCTATGGTAGAGTGAAATGAGATGAGGACGATTTTGGTTTAACGACATGATGCCTTCTGTCCTTGTCTGTTCAGACTGTATAACAAAGTGCCATAGACTGAGTAGCCTATAAACAGCAAAGTTATTTCCCACTGTTCTGGAGGCTGGAAGTCCAATATCCGGGTGCCAGTGTGGTTGGGGTCTGGTGAGGGCTGCGGACTGCCAACTTCTCCTTGTATCCCCCCGTGACAGAGAGAGAGCTAGAGAGCTCTCTGGGGTCTCCTTTATAAGCCACTAATACTATCCATGAGGTCTTCACCCTCATGACCAAATTACCCGCCAAAGGTATCCTAACGCCATCACAGTAGGGGTTCAGATTTCAACATGAAGTTGGAGGGACAAAAACATTCAGTCCATTGCACCTTCCTTCCTCCAAATCTTTGTCTAAGAATGACTCTCACCTGTGGGAAACTGCCAAGCGAACACAAGAAAGAAAGTAAAAGAAAGAAATATTGAACGTAATGGTGTCTTATCTCATCAGGGCAAAAAAACCAACACAAGGCTGGATAACGCATTCTCCAACTTATGACAAAAATAGCCAAAACTTGTTTAAAATCAAACTTGCTCAAATACTTCCTGCTACTAAACCAAAATACCAATCTGCTAGCAAACACACCTTGTGTATTCTTCCGATTCTTGGTAACGAGCTGGAGTTTAGTGAATAACTTCATTCACTTGTGTCTCAACCTGTGTCTGTGACTCCAAGGTTTTCATGAAAATAAATTAAAAACCTACGACAACATAATTGTATTTTATTAAAATATTCTGTTGGTAAAGGTGCATTGAAATCAATGACATTTCTCTTTTCCTGAAATTTTCTGGTATTTTGAGCTAAAAAAAAAATAGGTGCCTGTAAGCAAAAGAGTCACAAGTATAATAATAGTCATTTGCTAATTCTTAGCAATGTGTTTCCAGTATAATACTCATAAGTTGCAAAGCATATGACCCCAATGACTAAGTAATGAATCACTTTGCAAGTCAGGACACCTCAGATTTTTTGCTATCAACTAAATTGAAGAAAATCTTGATTGAGTTGGGATCTGATAGGTAATTTAAAATAATTTTGATGATATATCATGATGTGACCTTTTGGTTTACAACTTGAAAAAGGTATAAATAATTGAATGGGATTTTTATAATAAAATCCTTTCCAAGTATGAATTTTTTTTGAAGAAGATACCTCAGTTCTTCAATCTATGAAAATTTAAATTAGGAATTGAATTAATGCCAAGCCCTGTCTCATTCTGTCGATACATAATATGCGTCTGTGATTACATAAACTACTTGACAAAAAACCCCAAAGACACATTTCCAATAAAATTTTACTTTTTATGTTTAATAATGAAATATAAAATTTATGGCATAGTGTGTTATTTTGATCAATTCCTGCAGTTAATGATTGTAATGAGTCAATTTAGAAGAAAAATACAGAGCACTATGGTCATTAGAGATGTGGTAGGAAATACAGAGTTTTAAAAAAAATTTTACATACAATTCTTAAAAAGAAGTATATGAGCTGATCAATAAAATATATGAAGGTGAAGTTTTGTAGGAAAGTAGAACTGAAATAAAGAACAGAGAATAATGGAATATATTCTGTTATTAAAGAACTTGTTCACGTGCTTTTTAAATAGATGATGGTGAGTATCAAATTACTGGGTTATTTAGATCCCACTGGGTTTGTTTTTTTAAATGATGTAACACTTTCATTGTAAAATGCTACTATTCCTAATATATCAGAAATTATAATTTTTTCAAACAAAACATTTGACTGTTTATCTATCATCTTAAAACAGAGTAGATAATACAGATTTTTTCAAACTTCTTTTATGATTAGCAAAAGATTTTAAGGCCACTACTTTGGAATATTATATGGTAAAAGGTGAAATACTCTCTGGGTCATAATTTACGTCTTTCACTTATGTCTGATACACCGTATTTCACCTATATCATTGTAGGAGCAGAGCCAGAGAACATTCATTTTCTTTTAAAGAAGTTCCTTGAGACAGTGACCTTCATCTCTTCTTACTGAGATGAGCCTTGGCCTTGGGTCTGAGGATCTTTTGCCCAGTCCGGGACCCACCATGTAGGGGCTGCCATCACCTTCCTCCTCCCCGTGACCAGGAACAACTCTGCACATGATTGTCTGGAATTGTCTGTGAGTGCGATTAAAGTTGTCATCAGGAAGGTAAGTCTCTCCCAGCCATGGAACCACAGCTCAATTGACAAGCCCCAGTGCTGGCCCCGGGAAGAACAATTTTATCTACAGTGTGAAGGACAATGTTCTTTATATTGTTTGAGTAATGTTTCCACTGAAGTAATTTATCCCTTTTATTAGTAATTTCCTGCTATTTAATCCAGAAGAAAAAATGTTTTGAGATGAAATAGGCCACCTTACATAAGCAAACATGATCTTCAGGAAGAGAATGAACATACACAGACAAATTATTTGGAAGTTTATTTGAAATAAAACAATCTTTAAAGTTTTATGAGGAGAAATTTTAATAGATGTGAAAGCCAAGTACGAGAAGAAATTCCAGTACAAAACCGATTAATAAAGTGTAAAATGAGAAAGGATTTACCTTTGGCTATTAGGCTGAAGAGGCTGCTGTTGTCTACAGAGATTTTGCAACAAGGCCTGAGCCCTTTAGTGTTATAATAAAAATGGTATAAATCGCCCTTTCGAAAACATCTGTAAGTGTGGCTTTTTTGTTTTTTGTTTTTGCAATCCATGTTGACAATTTAAGTAACACTGTTAGGACAGAAAGACGTTGTAAAACTCGTGTTTACAGAATAGTGTTTCAGAACAGAGGCCGAGCGGTCAGATAAACCGCTGCCCCTGTTTGTGAACTTACACGCTCTGGGCCGGGCAAGTTCGGAGCTCTAGTTATGTATGAAAGAAAACAAAAATTTCCAGGGGCATGCTTCTAGTACAGGTGCATGAAGTTATATGACAGTATTGTACGATGTTAAGTGCCGAAAAGAAAGACTAAAAAGAAAAGGAACCGAGAATGACAGAGGTGCTCCTGGGAAGTGTTGGTCAGGAACGACCTCCCTCTCTGATGAGAAGAGGGACAGAACTGAGACAGTCACTGTGGGGTCGCCTTTCAGTTGGTTCTAAGAACTCAAAGGGAAACAGAGACAGACTAAGGTTGTTGGAATCTGAAGCCAAATGTTTTTGAAGGGATATTGACATGCAGTTTACCTCAAGTCCAAGGGTCATTCAAGATAGAGTCTGACTCCAAGTTAAGAAATTAATCTAAAATACACACACACACACACACACACACACACACACATACATATATATATATATGTGGGTATATAGAGCAATAGATGTGTCATAAGACAGTATAGCAAAATGTTAATGGTAGAACATTAACAACCCTCCCACTGTATCTAGGAATTGGGTACAAGGCTGTTCACTGTAAAATTCATCCAACTTTTCTATATATTTGAAAGTGTTCATTATAAAATGCTCTAAGAAAATATTTAAATGATATGTTAGAAAGATTTATTCTTCTCAAGCTTAGAAGCACACTTCAGGTTGACCAATAGTTAATCATCATTAAAATAATTACTAAGGTTTATCAAATTTGCTTTAATATTTACTTATTTAAATCCTGTCCCATAGAGTTGTGATCTTTTATGCCAATTTGATAATATCATCTGCATTCAGTTCTATTTTTATCTTAAAACAGAATATTAAGGAAAAAGGTATGCTAATGTCTCCCTCCATTAAACACACGTGTGGATGATACAGAGTTCAGACTATGAAACTACCCATTATCTGTGCAATACGTAGAAGTATATTCTAATTTCACAGAAAGCACCTATAAAACAAACAACACAAGGTTTTCAGTATTAAATGCTGATACTTGTCTGTAAGTCAGTGACAGAGGTGCTAAAAGCCCTATTCTTGGATATTCAGTCACTTAACAAGGTTAGTAATAACTGATAGCCAAACTCAATAGTGCAGGCTGACGCCCTTTCGTGTTACATGGCATAGCTCCAAAAGTCCCCAAAATACAGATTATTTCTGTAGCAAAATAATTTTCCTCCCATGAAAAGAGATTGAAAATTTAAGATTATGCATATTCTAGACTATTCAGAAGATCAAAAATTAGAAACTGAATCAGAACTTCCTGGCATCAGAGTAAGGTGATGGCTCTTTTTAAAAAATGACTGGGATTGTTACAATATAAAGCTGGTTTGTATGAGAAACTTCTCTCAAATTTCTTTTCCAAATCTCTTAAATACAACCTAAGAAAGAAACAAACAAAATATTTCAGAAGGAACGGGGTGCGGAAATCAGTCTCTGCCAGACCAGAGGTGTAATTTCTAAAAATCAAAAGTTAAATCCAAACTGAATTAGAACAATTGGATCGTACAGAAAGAAATTTAGCAATTTCCTCTCCTCACCTACTTCCTTGTGTTCCTAATGGGGAAAAGCGGCTCCATCACTGAGAGCTCCTTTCTAAAGCGTCCAGGACCACTTTTGTCCCGTCCCTCCAGCTACACCTATATTTATCCAATTGCCTCCGTTTCGGCAAAGGTGGCTGTTGGAGACACTTTCCATGGTGGAATGTGAAGCTGGCAGGAAAAGGTGCTGAATTTGGAAGGGCCATTGGAGTAATGCCTTCTGGAACTTGTGCCACGTTTGCTCATTATTGCTAGCAAAGGTCTACTTTATATTGGTCCAGAAAGAAATTCTCCTCCCAGATTAACATGACTGGGCACAGTAACAGGAAAGAACGCCTCAATGAAGCAGATACAGAGTGGATGAATGACTACTAAATGCCAGAGATTTGGCTGTAAGCAGTGCAATACATCAATCAAAAATGTTAGGTATTTTAAAATTAAGACAGAATGGTGTAAAAATATCATATTCTAGTTAGTGAGTTTGTTTTTTTACAAGGATATGAATTAGCAGTTCTGAAACTAGTTTATTGCGTGTTTTAAGACTGAAAAAACAAGTAAATATATTTGAGTAATGATAGCCAGGACTCTCATTGCCAGGGAAATAAGTCATAAATGAAGAAAAGGGGAATGTTAAAATGAACCCATCATGTTAATTGAAATCAAAGGCAACTTGTATCACAGTCAAAAGCATAGTCTCCTCCATATATAAAAATCACCAGAAAAACAGGGAGAAAAAGACCAACAACTAACTAGAAATACGGCCAAAGGATGTGAACAGACACTTCACAAGATTTTTAAAAATGACCATTAAATAAATAAAAAGGTTTTCAAAGTAGCTCACTGTAGGAGACATGTGAATTATACCTACACTGCATTATATTGGTAAGATTGGGAGGAGGCAGGTACTCATATATTGCTGGTGGGAATGAAACATTGTACGACCTCTGCAGGAGGAAATTTGTTTATAACCAACGAAGTTACAGGTGCGTATTTCTATTGATCTAGAAAGCTGACTTCCTACAGACACTCCTGAGCAGACGTCATATCGCACGTGTACAAGCTTAGTCATTGCTGCACTGATAAAAGCAATGTTGCCCAACACTGGGGACTGTTGGGCCACACATGCCGGATGCTACACAGACTTAAGTAAGAATGAGGAGCTTTCATGCATCCATCTGGAGAGGTGTCCAGTACATTAAATGTAAAAAGGTTCCAAAGAGTGTGTATAATAAACTTTTATATCTAAGCAAGTAGGGGAATCATTCCAATATAGATAATTAATACAGATAATTAAGCTATTATATATTTTCAATATTGGAACTCCTATAATTAATATTATTATAAAATATATAAAAATCTATACCAATTTATTAATGACAGATATAGACAGATATATAATAAGTCTTTGTTATTTGCAAACTTCCTATTTGTGAATTTGTCTGCTTGCAAAAACATGTGTAATCACAAAATCAATACTCTAGGTATTCACAGACCTGTGCAGAGAGGTAAAAAAAAAATGTCCCAGTTGAAATTGAACATAGCCATGCTCTGTATTCTTGTTTTGGCTGTTGTACTCTAAACAGGTGCATGTATGAATACATATTTTTGGGCTTTTTATTGGTGATTTGATTGTTTAAAATGGCCCCCAAGCACAGGACTGAAGTGCTGTCCAATGTTCCTAAACCCATGAAGTGCCAAGCCTTGTTCAGGCATAAGTTACAGTGCTGAGCCTGTGAATTCAATGTTAAAGGGTCAACAATATGTATTATAATGTATCTTTAAACAGATACATACGTAAAACAAGGTTACGGTTGGATGGGTTCACAAGAATGTTGTGATCAGAGGCTTGCAGTCACCTAAGCCTGTATTTCCCCTAGGAGCGATGGTTCAGTATTCAATAAATCAGTGCTTGCAATGACTCTATAGGACATAACTACCCCAAATAATGAGAATCAACTTGAATGAAGAGGGACAGTGGAGGAATAAATAAGGAACTAATAAAAATGGTTATGAAAGCAAAACAGAGGTAAAAGCAAGACAACTTTGTCCTAACTGTGAGTCATAAAAATATAGTAATAATTAGAAACAAAAAATAAAATTTAAATTTAAAAAATCAATTCCAAACA
>RJWJ010008722.1:0-12453 GCA_004363605.1 Indri indri
GCATGCGCCACCATGCCCGGCTAATTTTTTCTATATATATTTTTAGCTGTCCAATTAATTTCTTTCTATTTTTTTTTGGTAGAGACGGGGTCTCGCTCTTGCTCAGGCTGGTCTCGAACTCCTGAGCTCAGGACGATCCGCCCGCCTCGGCCTCCCAGAGTGCTAGGATTACAGGCGTGAGCCACCGCGCCCGGCCAATTCTTTAAATGTGAAACGGAAACCTTCTTTTTCTCATACCACCTGTTTTTTATTGTGCCTTTGTTTGTTGTTTGTTTTATCTTTATTTGGAAGGCCTTGCACGATTACAGAATACTGTTTCATTTACATCTGAACTTCTATTGTTTAACATTTTGATTATGTCTCAGTTTAATTTCAATTTTTATGTATATCTTGTTTTAGGTGTTTTATTTGATGTCATAAGAGGTTCGTGTCGCGCTTGGTAAACCCCCCATTTTCGTTTTCTTTTCATAATTACGTTTGTTCTCCTTTGACACGACACAGTCAGATTCATTGAAATCTCATATGTTTTCTTTGCCTTTGATGCTCTAGACTTCTCATCACAGCAGCCTTTCCATCTCCATGTCTTCCAGTGAGAATTGGGTTTTCTGGCCTCGATCATGTCTTTGCTATGTCTTTTAGTAAAGTTTGTTCCCTTGTTCACAGTTCAGTAATGTTAGGTATATTCAAATTATGGTGCAACAAGTTGCTAGAAGTTTCTCATATTGGGAAATCGAAACTGCACACCCAGTGAACACTTACTCTCCCTCTGCCTTTTCGCTTGTCAGCCATCTTTTCTGTCTGTTTTTGTGTTTGGAATAACGCCTAGCACATGGGACGTGTTCAGAAGCTTCAGTCACTGCTATTGCTGTCATCATCTTGGATTTTAGATTCTGACCTTTCTTTAAAGGCATCGCGGATGTTGTTATCTCTGAAGTCACCACTCATCCTTTAGCTCATCTAGACACTGAATATCACTTCCTGTGACAAAAATAGTATCTAACACATCTATAGAGACAACCCTGCATTGATTTTTTATTTGTGTATTTCTTATATTGTCCACAAAAATAAGAAATCCATACTCATTTAGAGGGAGTTAGAGCCTTTAGTGGAAAAGTATAATAAAACAGAATTAGGGAGACATAATGTGCTCAAAAATACCTAACTTGGGTTTGTCAGAACACCCAGTTCAATGAATCGATCCTTTCACCTCTCTCCTCTTCTCTTTTTGTGTAAACGTAAGAACCCTCCCCATAACGCTTCGGTAAAATGTGTTTTCATTTCAGAGGCCTTTGACATTCAGGGATGTGGCCATAGAATTCTCTCAGGAGGAGTGGACGTGCCTGGACCCTGCTCAGAGGACGTTATACAGGGACGTGATGTTGGAGAACTACAGGAACCTGGTCTCCCTGGGTGAGGATTACTTTTCTCTGGAAGTCAGGATCTTTATATTTTCCCTGATTGCCTCTTGGGACCCCCTGCATTGCTTGACCGAGATTGAAGCTGTATTGATTGAGAAATGAAAAGCTTCATAATGTGCCATCTGGACTTTACCTGTCCCCTTTTTTAAGATGTTCTGCCCTTCACTGTACTAGGCTGAGGTATGCATAAAGCCATATGACTTTAAAATATCCAATTCTTTGTTTTCTACCCCCATGCTTTTGATTCAGTAGATTTTGGAAGGCAGCAAGACATCTGCATCTTACAGTATTCCATAAGCATTCACTCATGGACGTTCAGAGGATGGATTTGTGAAATATTTTCCTAGATCCATCTGTAATGTCCTTCCTCCTGCCTTAATGTGGGGCTGGGATTTTGGAAAAGCACCAGCACATGATGTTCCTTTTTTTTTTTCTAAAGCAGGAATCTCTCTTTCTGACCTGAGTATCATCTCCATGTTGGAGCAAGCGAAAGAGTCCTAGACTATGGAGAGTAAAGTGAAAATAGCAAAAAGTCCAAAGGGGTAGGAGTGTATCTGTAAACTGAAATAAAATCTTAAACTACCCTTGGAGCTGACCGAGTGGACCCCTCTTGGCCAAGGGGACCCCAGAAATGCCCTAAAGCAGAGTTACTGGCCATGAGAAGGAATGTCAGAGATGCCTCATTCTGCCCTTCCTTTCTCGGGGATGTCCTTTGTAACTCATTTACAAGGCGAAGGCTATGCAAGACAAAGCTTAAACCACATCTGCAGGTCCTCAGTTTACTTCAATCTTTGTATATGTCCAGTATACGTCCAGTGGCTTGTCTCTGATTAACAAGCTTCCTTATTTTAACTTAAAACATTTCAAGCCTTTAGACGAAGCTTCATTTCTTCAACCAGTTACAAATCAAAGAATCTTTAAACCTACCTATAACCTGTAATGCCCTGCTTCAAGGCGTCCCTCCTTTTCAGACCAAACCGATGCACGCCTCCCATGTATTGATTTATGACTTTACATGTAATTTCTGTCTTCCTGAAAGATATAAAACCAAACCGTAACCCGACCACAGAGAGACCACTTGCTCAGAGGCTTCTTGGGTGTGGCTCTCCAGGCCATTGTCACACATATTCGGCTCAGAATAAACGTCTTCACATTATTTTACGGAGTTTGGGTAACTTTTCTGTTGACATATCGAAAGTGCGAACACAGGTAAGAGCTCAGATGGGCAGGGAAGGAGCTGCTCCATTAGATAGTACTTGGAAAACTCTCCTCATGTCAAAGAGTTCTGCGGCACAGTACAGTTTAAATCCTTGAGCTCTGAACGGAAATCTTTCTTCGCCCCCACTTACCACTCTGTTCTTTAGACATGTAGTGGCTTATTTTTTCACCCTCTACTGGTGCTGCAGCTCCAACTGAGACAAAGGCCAAGTCTTTAAATCGTGATGGACAACACTCTGTCGTCTGGCTTCTATGACCTCTTCGGTCCCTAGACCATTCGCAGCACAGGCCTTTTCAAAGTGGTCTCCTTCTCCCTTGATGTCTCCTTCTGTGCTTGATTCCACCTCGCTCTTAGTTCTCTGTCCATACAGGTCAGAGCCGAGGCCTCCATAGACCTGACACCTTGACCCATTCAGGTCCCACCCCATTTCCTGTACTTGGAAGACCGAATCAGGAGATGGGAAAACATTGGCTGCTCTTCCTTTGCATCTGGGTTGTAGAAACTGCATCAAACTGCCTCCAGCCCTCCCTGCCCATTCAGGTCTAGTTGAGACAGGAAACAGCCAAAGTGTTTCTCCTCCTGTCACACACTGCTCACCACAGCACGCTTCTCTGCTGTCGCCCAAATGTGTGGGCATTTCTCTCCTCCCACAGCTGATTTTCTGGCCCACACCAACTGGGTGTCCTGTAATTCAATTCAGTTATTCCTTTACATCAGTTTCATCTGACTGAGTACTTACTCTTAAAGTATATGTTTGTCCATTGAATTTATTATAATGTGTAAATAGGATTTGTTGATATCTCAAAATTTGCACTGTTTTTTTGTTAAGTTACTGTCTTAGTCCCAGAAATACCATTAAGTTGACTTGCCATAATTTGTTACTTAAACATATTGAGTTTTCTCTAGTGTGTTGTCAATTTTCTAAACATAATCTGTGGATATTGTTTAAATTTTACTTTTTCTTGGAATAAATGATATATTCTAATACAATAATTATTTTTTCCATCTAGATTCATCATGTCTATTTTGATAAGCTAAATTCATATTTGAATATCTCACAGTATTTTATTGGAAACTTAACTTACTCCATTTCTTATACTTCATAACCTTCTCTACTATTGTTTATATCACCTGTATTTTCTGTAATGTTTCTGGGGGAAATTGCATTCTTCAGTTAACACATGAATACTGTTTTGCTCCTAATCTTTCTGTGCATCTCAATTTTCTGTAACCTCTGCCTGGTCCCTGTTAACTCACCTCCCGCTGCTGTCCTCGTGATCTCTGCCTCTTATCTGCTGTGTATGTGGCTGGCCACCTCCTCAGTGGGTTTCTATGCCACTGCCAGGAAATGTTTCCTCACTTTGCAGCTGCTAACAATGACCTTCAGTACAAACCATTCCCCACTGTGGGTCATTTACTTATTTTCTCTGTAAGGTTACTTGTGTTCTCCTGGTGCTGTTTGTGAAGTCAAATGTATTAATTTTGGATAAGTGCACATGAATATTCTTTCGCTCATACTAACAACTATATACTAAAATGCATACAGTAGTATTACCCATAACTATTTTGTATTTCGTCAGATAACTTCAAAATATTTTACATTGTATGAGCTTAGGAAAGTTAAGTATACCTTATTCTGTTTGTTGTTTTCATTTAGTTTTTATTGATTACCTTGACTATTTAAACTCACTTTCCCTCTCTCTCCAATATTTGGCAGCTAGCATTCTAATTTATGTCTGTATAAATTTGACTGTTTTAGACACCTCATATAAGTGGAATCGTGTAAGATTTTTCTTTTTATAACTGGCTTTTTTTTTTAATTTCACCATATTATGGGGGTACAAATGTTGAAGTTACATATATTGCCCTTGTCCCCTCTTCCCCCCTATAACTGGCTTCTTTCACTTAGCATAGTATCCTCAAGATTTATCTATTTAGTAGTATAAAACAGAGTTTCTGTCTTTTTAAAAGCTGAATAATGTTCCATTGTATTGCCTGTGTATATCACACTTTGTTTGTCTGTTTATTTGGGATCTACACCTGGATTGCTTCCACCTTTTGGCTATTGTGAACAATAGTGCTGTGAACAGGTTTACAAATATCTCTTCCAGATCCTGTTTTTAATTCTTTTATGTATATACGCAGATATGGAATTGAGGGGTCTTCAGTTTTGAAGTATTTGAGGGTACGTCATATAGTCAGCACTCTGTATCAGCATATTCCATATCCACGGATTCTGGGTCCGAGGATTCAACCAACTGTAAATCAAAAAGAATTATGACACTTTCAAAAAGTAAAACCTGTGTCTGGCAGGTGTTAGTCCCATGCTGAAGCCACACGAAGGAAGTGATACATTGGCGTTGTAGTAGGTATTATAAGTAACCTAGACATTTATAGTATATGAGAGGATGTGTGTAGATTACATACAAATATTGCACCATTTTATATAAGAGAATTAAGCATCCTTGGATTTTTGTATCCTTGAGGGGGTCCTGGAACTGTACATTTTTCTATAGCAGCTGCACCATTTTACTTCACCACCAAATGGTCACGAGTCTCCCATTTCTCTGCATCCATGCAAACACTTCTTGTTTTCTGTTGTTTTTCTCAGGAATCATCTTAGTAAGTGTGATGCGATATCTTTCTGTATCTTTTACTTGCATTTCCCTAATGATTACCAGTGTTTTGTATCTTTTCATGTATTTCTCAGTCATTTGTATACCATCTCTGGAGACATTCTGTCAGTGCCTTCGCCCATTTTTTAATTGGATAATTCTTTTGCTTATTTACTGGAGTTCAATATTCAAGTATTAATCCTTTATCAGATATGATTTTCAAATATGTTTTCTTGTGTGTAGGTTTTGTTTTTACTCTGTTGATTATTTTTTGCTGCACAGCACTGTAAAATTTTGATGTCATCCATTTTATCTATTTTTGCTTTTGTTGCCTACACTTTTGGTGTCATATCCAGGAAATCATTTTTTAATCCAATGTCATGAACTTTGTCGCCTATGTATATTTTGTTGTAGGAATTTTATAGTTTTAGATCTTCCATTTAGGTCATGGATCCATTTTGACTGTTGTTGTTCAGCATGCTATGCTATTCCATGTGAACTGAGGCTGAGTTTATCTATTTCTGCAAAGACTGCGATTCATATCTTGCTGTGGATTTCACTGAATACATAGATTGCATTTGTTATTATTGACATCTTCACAATGTTAATCATTCCAACCTGTGAAGCTACAGTTTCTCTGACTTTATTTGTGTCTTCTCTTATTTCTTTCAGCAATGTTTTGTAGTTTTCAGTCTACAAATCTTTTTCTTTCTCATAAAGCTTATCCCTAAGTATTTTGTGATTTTATGCTATTGTTCATGAAAGTATTTCTGTAATATCCTTTTCAGTTTGTTCATACTCAGTGTATATGAACACAGCTGATTTTTTCAGGTTGAGTTTATATTTTTCAATTTTTACTGAATTCATTCAGTAAAATGAATGTCCTCACATTCTTTTGTGAATCTCGTGTATTCTGCACACAAGATTGTGTCATCTGGGAACAGAAATCATTTTACTTCTTCCTTCCTATTTGTATGCCTTTTATTTCTTTTTCTTATCTAATTGTTCTAGCTAGGATTTCAGTACTGTGTTGAACAGAAATAGCACACACTGGCTTCCTTGTTCTTTAAGGAAAAACTTTCTGTCTTTTAACATTGAATATGGTGTTTGCTGTGTTCCTATGTGGTCTTCATTATGTTAAGGTGGATTTTTTATATTCCTAGTGTATCGAATGTTTTTATCATGAAAAGATGTTTACTTTTCTCCAATGATTTTTCTGCATCAACTGAGCGGATCATGTGGTTTTATTCTTCATTCTCTAAATGCAGGTTAGTACGTGGATTGCTGTTTGTAAGTTGCACCATACATACATTCTAGGAATAAATTCCTGTCGTCATGGTGTATGATCCTTTTAAATGTATTTTTAAGCTGATTTTTAAAATTATTTTGTTGAGGATTTTGGTTCAGATTAATCATGGATGTTGGTCTTTAGTTTTCTTGTATATGTCTTACTTTTCTGTCAGGGTGATGCTTTCTCATGGAACGACTGTAGAAGTGTTCCCTCCTCCTCAGTATTTTGGAAGAGTTTGAGGATGATTGATAATAAATCATTTTTAATGATTGGTAGAGTTCTCCCCTGAGCCCATGTGTCCCACTCCTTTTCTTTGTTAGGAAGGTTTTGATGTCTGATTCAGTGTCCTTATTTGTTATTCACCTATTTAGATTTTCTGTTCCTTCAATCTTAAGTCTTGGGTGAATTGTATCTTTCTAGAAATTTATCCTTTTCTTCTTGGTCATCATTTCTATTGTTGTACCGTTGTTCAATATTGTCAACCAAAAGTTTAAATGAGAGGCACTATAGACTTAAAAAAATCAAAGCTAATTTTATTCTGAGCCAAGCTGAGTACGCAGCCTAGAAACGTAAGACTCAGGGCATACTGAGAATGTGCCCCAGGGAGCTACATGAAGCTCGGCATTTACACCATCTGTTACTTCAAGAATGAGAGAAGAGGGCAGTGAAGCAAAGGAGACATTCTTATAATTCTGATTGGTATTTTGTGATGTTAATACATAAGACAAAGCAAATATGCAGTTAACATAGGGTAAACAGTATATAAGGTCTGGAAAGGGATGATTGACTCTATCCTTTGTGCTTCATCTTATAGGGAAGGTGCAGTCAATACATTTCAGTGAAATGTTTGATAGACCTCATCCTTGCAAGCAAGAGTTCAACTTCAGTTCATAGGCCTAGTTTCTGTTACCTTTATGTCCAAACTGCAGTCATCTTGGGCCACTTTTAAAATTTTTTCATTCAGTTTCCTTTTTTGGACAGTACTATTTCTTAAAATCCTTTTTATTTGTACAGAATCAGTTGTAATGTTCCTTCTCCCATTTTGCAGGGAAGGGATATTTATTAGCTCAAACATTTTTCTTTTCTTTGTGTTTTAAGCATTACAATTCTTCTCTTCTAGCTATTTTGACATATACAATAAATTATTGTTAATTATAAATAGTTTTCCTACTTCGCTATCAAATACAAGAACTTATTTCTTCTTAGAAGTTAGAAGAAAACTGTATTTTTGTACCCCTTAACCGACATCTCTTCATCCTCCTTGCTTTCTCAAAGCATTGTAACCACCGTTCTACTCTTTACCTCCGTTTTCTTGTCTCCCACATGTGAGTGAGAACATGCAATATTTGTCTCTGTGTGCCTGCTTATTTTACTTAACATAATGACCTCCAGTTCCATCCATGTTGTTGCAAATGACACAATTTTATTCTTTTTTATGGCTGCATAATATTCCATTATGTTTATATACCACTTTTCTTTAGCCATTCGACAGTTGATAGACACAAGGTTGGTTTCACATCGTGATTATTGTAAATCATGCAATAAATATGGGAGTACAGATATGTCTTCAATATACTGAATATTCTTTTTTTTTTTTCCCTTGGATATATACCCACCAATGGGATTTCTGGATCATATGGTAGTTCTATGTTTAGTTTCTTAAGGAACCTTCATATTGTTTCCTGTAATGGCTGTACATTCCCACCAAAGGTATATAAGCGTTCCTCTTTCTCCACATCCTTGCCACCATTTGTTTTCATTTTTATTATTTTTGGTGATAGCCTTTCTGACTGAAGCGAGGTGGTATATCATCGTGGTTTTGATTTGCAACTCCATGATAATTTGCGATGTTAAGAGTTTTTTCTATATACTTCTTGATCATGTGTCTTAAGAAATGTCTATTCAGGTCTTTTGCCCATTCTTAAATTACCTTGTTTAGTATTTTGCTGTTCAGTTGTTTGAGTTTCTTAGAGATGAATAGTTTGAAAATATTTTCTGCAGTTTTAAGTTGTCTCATTTTGCTAGTTTTGTTTTCTTCTCTTTTGTTTTTTTCCTGCAGTACAGAAGCTTTTTAGCTTGATGTAGTCTCATGTGTCTGTTTTTGCTTTTGTTGCTTTTGCTTTTGAGGTTTTCCTCTTAGTTAATATTATTAATTTTCTCAATTTTCATACTCTATTCTAAGTAAGAACTCTTATTATCCTGGTTTTCACTATACTTTCTTATTCTTTGTCTTGGCTCTAGTATTTATTATTTCCTTCTTCCTGCTATCTTTGGATGTGTTTTTCTTTTTCTACTTTATTAAGGTATAAAGTTGAGTTGTTGATTCAAGATCTTCTATTTCAATATAAGGCTTTATAGGAATAACTATCTCAATTAACCCCTCTGGGTTTTTTTGTATCCCATAAGTTTTGGCGTGTGGTGTTTCCATTCTGATTTGTGTCATATTATTTTCTAATTTCACTTGTGATTTTTTTCAACCCATTGGTTAAGAGTGTCTTCATTTGCCCATATTTGTTGATTTTCCAGTTTTCCTTATGCTGTTGATCTCTGGTTTTATTCCACTCTGACAGGAAAAGATACTTTGTATGATTTCAGTGTTTTAAAATTTTTTTTAAAACTTTCTTTTGTGTCCTAACATGAGGTCAGTTTTGGAGATTACTTTATGTACGTCACAGAAACATTTATATTCTATTGTTTTGAGGTGTTATGTTCTGTATGTGTTTGTTAGGTTCAACTGGTTTATATTGATAGTTAAATCCTCTGCTTTCTTATTGAACACCTCTCTCATTGTTCTATCCATTATTGAAATGGGTAAATGTTTGCTTTATATATGGAGCTCTGATATTTCCTTGACATAGTGTATCTTCTTGGTGAGTGGATCCTTTCATTATGATATATTGTCCTTCTTTGTAATTAAAGATTTTTAAGTTAAAATGTGTGTTAGTATAGCTACCTCTGCTATCTTTTGGATACCATTTGCCTGGAATATCATTTTTTTATGTTTTCAAATTCAGCCTGTATCCTTAGGGCTAAGGTGAGTGGGCAACATGTAGTTGGATCCTGTTTATTCAGCCAATCTGTATCTTCTGAGTGCTGAGTTAGACATTTGCATTTCAACTATTATTGATGGAGAAGGCTGTACTATTGCGTTTTTGTTGTATACTATCTGTATCTCCTGTAAGGTTTTTTGTTCCTCATTTTGCACTTACTGCCTTCTTTTGTGTCTTGTTGCTTTCTTGTAGAGACATGCTTTTACCCCCTTATTATTTATTTTTGTGTATATTTTGTAGGTATTTTGATGGCGAGGATATAACTACAGGTATATTAAACATCTTAAAGTTGCGATGTATTTAACTGGTAACAACTTAATTTCCATAACCTGCAAAAACTACTCCTTTACATCTTCACTAACTCTTTTTGTTATTGATGTCAGAATTATTTCTCTATATGTTGTATCTCCATTAATACATATCTATGGTATTTTTGTATGCTTTTTTCTTTTTAACATTAGGAGAGAATAGTCAAGTTATGAAAAAAGGGTACAGTTGTGCAAGTTCCTGTATCTGTCCATTTATTTACCTTTACTGGAAAACTTTATATTTAGTTATGGGTTGGAGTTACTGTCTAGCGTTTTTTGGTTTCAACTTGATAGCCTCCCATTAATGTTACTCGTAAGACATGTCTAGAAGGCTAATGAACTCCCTCAGCTCTTCTTTATCTGGGAAGGTCTAAATTTCCTTTCTATTTTTGAAAGAGAATTTTGCAAACTGTAGGATTCTTGGTTGACAGTTTTTTTCATTAACCACTTTGAACATACCATCCCACTGCTTTCTGGACCGAAAGGTTTCTGCTGAGAAATGCAGATAATCCTGTATAAAGTTCCCTTGTGTATCACAAGTCTCTTTTCTCTTGCTCTGTATATGATGTTCATTTTGTTATTGCCTTTTAATTGTTTGTATCTAATGTGTCTTGTGTGGGTGTGTTTGGATTATATTAAGTTGGAGTTGGTTGAGCTTCTTAAACTTGTATATCCATTTCTTTCCTTGAATTTGAGATGTTTTGGAAATTATTTCCTGAAATGAGTTCTCAAATCCTTGTGCTTCTCTTTGTGAGCCTCCCAACGTATGTATATTCCACTTGATGATGTGCCATAAAACTATTAGGCTGTTTTCTTTCCCTCATTTTTTCATTTTGCTTTTTCAGTGGCTAGTTTTATAATACTTTGTTTTCACGTTCTTTCATTTCTTTTCTGCCTTATGTTGTCCGCTATTGAACCACTCTAGTGTATTTTTCAAGTCACTACGTTCAGTTAGAGAAGTTCTGATTGGATGATCTTTATACTTTTACTCTTTTTTCATATTCTCATATTGTTCATATATCTTTTTACTAATTTCATTTAGTTGTCTATCTCAGTTATTTACTAGCTCATTGAGCATGATTAAGACGGTTGTTTTACATTTTTGTCAAGTAATTCAGAGGGCTGTCTTGTTTGAAGAGTTTTCCCAATGGTATTTTGTATGATATATTGGTAACTTGGTTCTTCCTAAGGGAATGAGGTCTGGAGTTTTTCAGTCTGCTATCTTGCAGACATCAGCCCTCCTTCCTTTTATTTATGCCAGGTTCTGTCTGAAGAGGTCCAGTGATGAATTTTAAGTAATTAAAGGAGCCAGCAAAGAGGCACTGTTACTTTTATGTACCAAAAGGGGAGACTAACTCTTCAAATTTTTTATGTCAAAATTCCTCTTTTAAACTAACATATTATTTATTTAATATTGTAGTTAGTGAGGTTTTTATTTAATTTTACTAATGTGATCTAGGGCAGACCTCATTAACAGCCTCCTCGCTTTGTTTCTTCAAACGTGTCTCTACCTACTCAGCCAGTAGATCATCATTCTGCAGCCATGATCTCCCTACATTGCTGTACTCTTTATAAAGTTTCATTGTATCTTTCTGTGTACAGAATGAAATCATCCATCTCTTCTCCATGGCCATATTCAGGTATTTATTTGCTTTAGGTTGCACTGAGAGCACCTAATCTTCTAGAATCTGTATGTAGATTACATGCCTAGAAATAGAATTCAGAGGCCATTCAATTTGATAAATTTAATTTCATATGAAATATCATAAGACATGTAAACCTAATTTCTTTCCACATCATCAAACTGAGTTTCGTTTAAGTCTCTTTATTCTCATAGTTAAGAATGGGATAGTTATGTGTTGGTTGCTAAATCAGCTTCTCTTTTCTACCAAGGTCAGAATTTTAACTGACATGGTATACTTCTATTTCTGTAGATTTGCAAACATAATGTCTGCCCCTGCATGCCCATATAAAAATATATATTTAATATTCTAGTTCACGAGGTGGTATTTTTTCCCAATTTCAGTAATGCGATCAAAGGCAGGACTTGACAACATCCTCCTGCTAGCTTTGTTTCCTCAAACCCACCTCAGCACAGTCATCCAAGGGGGCGTCCCTATGCACACAGACATCCTCCTTACATTGTTTCCTTCCTTCCACTCTTGCCTTTCCTCATGTGGTTTCTTGGTTTAAATGGACTATACAATCACTTTTCAGCATATTAATTTTTGTATTTCCGACCACTCCAATTTCCACAAGGCCTCCTTACCACCCACACTGCCGTCACTGTGTAAGTAAAGACAGTTGCTCCCCGTTGGAAAACTTCTGCAGGATACTTGTGCAGTCATCACCCAGGGCACCCCTGACTCATTATTTTCACTGGTGTCCTGAGTGATGAGTCACACACCATTATCTATGAAAGATGAGTAACTCTCTTAGCAACACAGCTGAGATCTTGTGTATCCCTTGAAATAATCCTTCCTGTGCTCCTCTGTTTCCTGTGACCTATTGTTTTTGGTACTGCTTGGATCAGCAGTTGTTCTTAAGAACAT
>RJWJ010008722.1:12553-52530 GCA_004363605.1 Indri indri
AAATATATAGAGAAAAAATTAGCCGGGCATGGTGGCACATGCCTGTAGTCCCAGCCAGTCGGGAGGCTGAGACAGTAGGATTGCTCGAGCCCAGGAGTTCGAGGTTGCTGTGAGCTAGGCTGACGCCACGGCACTCGCCCCAGGCAAGAGAGTGAGACTCTGTCTCAAAAAAAAAAAAAAAAAAAAAAAAAAAAAAGAACGTGTCTATGCATGCAGTCCCAGGATCAAGTCTTCTTTTTCTCACTTAATGTGCAAATTGGGGTTAGACACATAAATGTTGTGGACCTCCTGTTTTTATTTGAAAAATAATAATTTATCTCAAGGTTCTTCTAACAAGGTAGTGCTGGTCGATGGCTAAGAATATTGCATGGTGTTTGTAAAGACTGCAAGATTGTGAATAGAACCTCAGCAGATGAATTTTGGCCAACAAAAATATTCAGGCCATAATTGCCCCGCATTATGTCACATAGGATTTTATTTTTTAATTTGTTCCAAACAGTGTTTTCTCTGACCCTAGTTAATACATTTTCCTAGTGTAAGTACATAATTCTCTTCCATTGTTGGACAGCCATGTGCTTTCAGCCCATTGCTGTGTGCTTTGGCTTGATGGTGGAACAATCCTCCTTCTTCCAGAGTTAATATAGGTTTGTGCAATGTGTCTGGTGATAGATTGTTTCGTAATAGGGTTTCCTACAATTATTTTCAATTATGTGTAACCAACTTTTCTGTATTTTAAAAACACCTCGTTTTCCTAAAACTTAAATATCACAATTGGAGGTTTTATAACTCTGCTTATTATACCTATGTTACTTTTGCTGTCATGTTATGTATTTCAATAGGAGGTATTTAATGACCATCTGCAATTCACCATAAACCTGTGGTTCTTTATATCTTGTAGGTATCTCTTCTATATGTATGATACATGAATTGCCACCTAAAGAGAACAGTAATACAGGAGAAATATCCCAAACAGTGATGTTGGAAAGGCATGAAAGCCATGACATCGAAGACTTTTGCTTTAGGGAAATCCAGAAAAATATACAAAACTTCGAGTATCAGTGGTGGGTTGCTGAAAGACATTACCAAAGAGTCCATAAGACCCCTGAGGAAAATCTCACTGGTAGAAGAGATCAGCATGATATAAGGGATTCAGGAAATGAGTTTATTAAAAATGAGCTTGGATTAAACTTTCAGTCACATCTGCCAGAACTACAGCTATTTAAAGCTGAAGAGAAAATTTATGAATGGAATCACATGGAGAAGTCTATCAGCGATTATTCCTTCCTTTTCCCACCCCACAGAATTCCTTCTAATATCAAACCTCACATTTCTCATGAAGATGAGTATGATTTTATGGATTCATTATTTACACAAAAACAGAAAGCACACATAGAGACAGAACATTACAAATGTAATGAGTGTGGCAAGACCTTTCATCAAGGCTTACATTTCACTGTACATCAAGTAATCCACGCAGAAGAGAAACGATTTGAATGTGCTGTATGTGCCAAGGTCTTCAATAAAAAATCATACCTCGCAAGTCATCAGAGAATACATGCTGGAGAGAAACCTTATAAGTGTAATGAATGTGGCAAGGGCTTCAATAATATCTCACATCTTGCGCAACATCGGAGAATACACACTGGAGAGAAACCTTACAAATGTAATGAATGTGGAAAGGTCTTCAGTCAAATTTCACACCTTGCACAACATCGGAGAATTCACACTGGAGAGAAACCTTACAAATGTAATGAATGTGGAAAGGTCTTCCATCAAATTTCACACCTTGCACAACATCGGACAATTCACACTGGAGAGAAACCCTACAAATGTAATGAATGTGGCAAGGTGTTCAGTCGAAATTCATACCTTGTACAACATCTGATAATCCATACAGGAGAGAAACCTTACAAATGTAATGAATGTGGAAAGGTCTTTAATCATATTTCACACCTTGCACAACATAGGCGAATTCATACTGGAGAGAAACCTTACAAATGTAATGAATGTGGGAAGGTGTTCAGTCATAAGTCATCCCTAGCAAATCACTGGAGAATTCACACTGGAGAGAAACCTTACAAATGTAATGAATGTGGGAAGGTATTCAGTCGCAATTCATACCTTGTGCAACATCTAATAATTCATACTGGTGAGAAACCTTATAAATGTAATGAGTGTGGCAAGGTGTTCAGTCAAAATTCACACCTTGTAAATCATCAAAGAATCCATACTGGAGAGAAACCTTACAAATGTAACGAATGTGGCAAAGTCTTTAGTCAAAATTCCTATCTTGTATATCATCGCAGAATTCATACTGGAGAGAAACCTTATAAATGTCATGAATGTGGAAAGGTCTTCAGTCTAAACTCTTCCTTGGCACATCATCGTAGAGTTCATACCAGAGAGAAACCTTACAAATGTAACGAGTGTGGCAAAACCTTTAGTGTGCGTTCAAGCCTTACTAACCATCATATAATCCATACTGGAGAAACCTTTCAAGTGTAATGAAATGAATGTAACAAGGGTTTCAGTGGGAATTCATACCTTGCACATCATCATCATCCTGTGGAGAAATTTTATTAATGTGGCAATGTAATCAATGCAATTAACATGGGAAGGTATTGTGTCAGCATTAAAGTCTTGAAAGACATTGGATAATTCATAGTAGAAAGAAACTTTGCAAGTGTGAGGAATGCAGCAAAGCCTTTAGTTGTTGCTTATGGCATAATAACTGTCAGTTAATGCATAATGGAGAACAACCTTACAACCGTATTGAATGTGGCGAGCCTTAGGGTATAATTTGGACATCAGGACTCTCCAAACAGTTCTTGCTGGAGACACACCTAACAAATGCATATCTTTTAGTGTACCTTCACTCCTTAGGCACATCAGATAACCCATACAGGAGAGAAACCGTTCAAATGTAATGAATGTGGCAAGGTCTTCTGCCACAATTCACACCTTACACATCATCAGAGAATTCGTACCTGAGAGAAAACTTACAAATACGATGAGGGTTTCAAACCTTTGTTATGAGTTCAAGCATGAATCAACGCAGGGAATTCATGCTAAAGAGCATTCATGTAATTGTAATGTATGTGACAGAGGTATTTTCACGGCCTTAAACTCAGTAGGCATCAAAAAATACATCTTTGGTGAAACCATACGAAGCTAAGATGCACGCATAGGCATTTATTCAAGCATCAAAACTGATGATGTCAAACATCAGAGTGTTCATCCTGGAGAGGAACTGCACAAACACAGTGAACGTATTGAGCCTTTTAGTCAAACAGTCATGAGTTTTTTGTCACAAGAGGTTCAGACTTGATAAAAACAAGGCCAATGTAGTGCACCTGGAAAGTTCACTAGGGTGCGTCCTTAGGATTCATTAAAGAATTTATACTCAAACGAACACAAATGTAATGATGTTATAAATTATTTAACCAATTCTCATAATATACTCCACATTGGAGAGTTCGTATAAAGAATAAAGAAGTCTCAAATTCTCCAAGATTAACCTTTGATATATACTGCATAATAATTACAAGTCAAAATATGTTAAAAGTTATGCCACATATCAAAGGTGAAAGGACATTTGAAATGTGCAATTATTGTCAGTTTATAAAATATTTTATTCTGTCATTGCAAGTTTCTTGGAAAGGCTACTTTATTTTTGACTTTCACACTGAAGTTTGGAATCTGTTTTTATTAATATTCTGCCTTTCTTACACTCATTTCATGGTCCTCTAGAGGAAAGGGCCTATTTTGTTAGGTCAGGCTGATTTCTGTTCATGATCCTGGAGATCCAGGACAGTACCTTTTAACATTAAATATTAAAATTAGCATTTGGAAGGGACTAAGAATAATGTAAAATTATTACCAGTCATGCTCATTGCATTCAGGACACCCTTCTCCACACTGAAGACCACTGTGGTATATAGGAAAGGAATAAAATACAGATATCCAATCATGGGAGACTAGAATTTTTATTGGAGAAAAGTACTATGTTAGCTGGGACCGATTACATAGTAGAAATGATGCAGGGGAAATGGTAGCACCTTCTCCATTCAATGGAAATAGCTATTGGATATCAAGATTGATGAAAAATAGCCTTACTCTTCAAACTGAGAAGAGAACACGTATCAGACAGGAGAGTTTAATCAGAAGAACCACAATAGCATATGCTTGATCAGGAATCACATTTAACTGCTGGCATTATTTCCTACTGTTTTATTCAAACTGTATCATAGATTTTATGTATTAATAAAATTTAATCTTTTTTTGTGACTATGAGTGAATCATGTTTGTTCTACCAGCATGGTTTTATTTCACCTCAGCAGGATACTTCGTATTGGACAGAACAATGCACCATTTGCTTCCTAAGGGTAAAGAATCTATAACAATGTTTTAATGGTGGAATCAGCATACAGTATTGAGAAGTTACAAGTATGTCTTACACTTGAGTCATCCTCTCTGCAGTCTGACTTGAGATACTTATGCGAGTATAATGAAAATCCCATAGCAGTTCTGTGCTCCGAGACCTGAAAGCCTGCATTACTATCGATGAACATGGATTGTATTATAATTCTAAATGCAGCTGGGCATGGTGGCTCACACCTATAATCCCTTGGCCAATTTGCATCCCCTAAATTTAGCACTGAAATAGCACATGGAAAAAATTTAGATTAAATAAATCATTGGCATTGCAGTGTATGAAAGGAAAAATAAGGAAAATTCATGTATAAAAATTTTTTCTATACTTGAAAATGAGCCATGTAATATGCTAATACCATAATCTGAAATCTGTACTTTTATAGACATTTGGAAAATGCTTACAGCAAAATTACTTGATATTTTTATTGAATAAACATTCCATATATTATCTCTTATTAAATTACAATAAAAATATGTTAAACAATTTAACTAAAGAGTATTCCAAAAACATTTCCAACAAAAATTTAGGGGATACATAAATGAAAGTGCTGTTTGGAGACAATATTTTCCTGAAATTACTGTTTGCAATTCTTCTAGGGTGAACATATTTTAGAAATACAATTATGGATTGACTTAAATATCAGAACATATTACTATTTGGATAAAACATTAACCATGATCATGAGTGCGGATCATATCAAATCGTATTAAGCAGCATCAGGGACTGATGGAGAGTCACTAACCTCTAGTCCCTCCACAAACTCAGCAAATACCCCAGGAATTATTCCTACAACCCAAGGGGTCATCTAGACCAGTTTCTACCAGGTAGGATCCTTTTTCTGCTATGAGCACCTCTCTAGATTCCTGTTATATGCTTGCCCTTAACAAACACCCTCTTACAATGAAATAGAAAATACTCACCATACTCCTTCTTGCTGCTGGGATGACAGCTAAACCGTGAAGATCTCAGCACCAGGATGTGTGTGAGAGGAAGAGAGGCAGGCCCTCACCCCACCACAGTACCACAATCATCACTACACTTGGAAATATTTTTTGACAATTTATCCCAGTTCTCTAATACCAGAAACGATTACAAATGTCCAGTAAGTATTACTATCTCCAGAAAAATGGTTGGAGTGTTTTGGAGAGGCTACTTCATTTCCAGGAGTCCTGGAGGCAGGCAGGGGCTCACAGGGAGACAGCAGGAAATGCTGAGGTCTCAGCCATGAGGGAGTCAGAGCAAAACGTGTCTCACTCAATTCTCTGCTTCCCTGACATTTAAAAAAATATCAAATTCTTTTTGGATCCCTGAGCTTTCAGATCCCTTCTGTGTTATGGGGAGAGATACGAGATGACACAAAGAGACTGAGCATGATTGATTAATGTGGTAAGAGTGCAAAGAAGAAAATGATGCCAAGAATTTATATTGAAAAATAGGCCGTGTGCGGTGGCTCACACCTGTAATCCCAGTACTTTGGTGAAGCCGAGGCGGGAGGATCGCTTGAGGCCAGGAGTTTGAGACCAGCCTGGACAACATAGAACCTGTGTCTACAAAAAAAATTTTTTTTAAAAAGAAAAACATTAGGTAACCTAGTAGGATATAAAAACCATGATTTTAAAAGTAAATAAATGGGGGAGAAGACAGAAATTTGCATGCAAAAGAAATCCAAATAATTTACGTAAATACTACCCTCTCAGTGAGGGAGAAAATCACTCCCAAGTCCTCAAGTGTGGGCTGTGGACAATTACTTCCTGTTAAAGAATACAGTATCTAGTGGGGTGGAGATTACGTTACAGCGCAGAAACCTGACAAACCCAGCCTTAGGGTGATCAAGGTCAACACAAACAGCAGTAAGTCATGTTGATAGTGTGCACTCTTGACATCATCCCATGAACACAGTACTTTTTTTGAAGGTCTTTTTCCAGATAACACCAGTCTAATCATTAGAAAAACACCAGACGAGTTCCTATGGAGTTGCTCTCGCCAGTGCCAGTAATGACGGTGCCATTGTACCTAACCAATAGTTCTCAAAACCTTTAAGTTGTTCCAAAGCAAGGAAAGTCTGAAAAACTGTCAAAGCCCAGGGGAAACTAAGTAGAGATGAGCACTGCTTGTAAGGTGGTAGCATAAAGGAGATATAGGCAGAGATGAAGGATATTAGGTAAAATCTAAGTAAATCTGAATAAAGTATGAATTTGTTAACAATAATAATCTCAATAGTGATCCTGTACTGTGTAGAGGCTAATGGAAACTCTCTGTATTATCTTTGCAATTTTTGTCTATAAATCTAAAACTGTTCCACCAATAAGTTTCATTAAAATTTGAAAGACACTGAAGACATTGTATGGTTCAATGAATATTGATTTGGAAACCCTGAAACAATGGCAATTTTCTAAGAAAATGTACTCTACCAGTATTGACATTGGTAAAGGCAGAACATCTATACAGTAAAATATCCAGAGAAAAAATTTATAAGATCTGTATAAAATTTCTCACAAAAGCATCATGATGAGATCATTTAACAGAAAATCCTGATATGTTGTAAATATCATATTTGAAATATTCAATGGTATTTGAAATAGTCACAGATCATTGAAAAATAGGAAAACTTAAATATAACTATTAGTATTTGAATAGAACATCGTAACTATTAATAAGACATAAAAGGCTTTTGTTACAAGCCAAAGTTACAAGAACATAAATTCTAATAATGAAATATAAGACACATGAGGTCATATATGTTATAATTCCATTCATGTGAAATATCCAGAACAGGCAAATGTATAGAAACAGATAGCAGATTAGTGCTTGCCTGGGGGAGAAGGGAGGACGGAATGGGGAGTGACTGCTTGTTAGGTATAGGGTTTCCTTTGAGGTGATGAAAATGTTCCAGAAGTAGATAGTTGTGATGGTTACACAACATTGTGAATGTGTAAATGTCACCAGGTATGAATTTTATGATATGTGCACTGATCCACAATATAAACATAGTAAAAATAATATAGAAATAAATGAAAATACCTAGGTACAACAGTCATCAATTTTCCTTTAGATCACTTGCAAAATTGATATGATTTGACTATGTATATGCCATCAGATTTTATTTCATTGCAAATTTCATACAGTAGCATAAACAAATGAGAATCACTGGGAAAACCTTGAAAAGGAAACACAATGAACGATGCTGACCTACTGTTTTTAAATCCTCCACAACTAAAAGGGCAACGGAGCTGATGCATGAGTAGAATGACTGATGATGGACCACAACGTTCTGCCATAGGCCAAAGTGCAACATTAATTACTCTTTAGGTGAAAATAAATTCAAATGTCTTCTGAAGTCTATCTAATTTGCAGGCTTTGCTACCCACACCTGACAGAACGTTCAGAAAGGGAAAACAAAGAGAAAGCCTAAAATTGATTACAATCTTTACATAAAACGTTTTCTAGTAATTTCCTGAATGCATGTAAGGTGAATTTGAAATTACAGTATATTTTGAAATGATTGAAGTAAGCATGTTATGTCAACGAAGTTTATCTGAAAGGTATCTGAGGTTATCTCGTCTCGTGTGGAGTAGACAAGAAATTTAAGGAAGAACTACGTAATTAATACCTACTTTTAGAAACTTACTGCTTTTTTTAAAGCTATAGTTGGTGACTTATCACTGGCCTTAGTCCCCCATGCCACACACTTCAGATGTTGTTCCTGTGGAAGTCTCTGGAACTGAGCCCCGGGTCGACTCCCTCTGGATTGAACGGGGAAGAGAAAGGTAAAAGATTTCTCCTCTGTTCCGTAGGGCGTCAGCGTGAAATTCCACATTCTGCCCAGAGTTTTGCATCTCACGTTCTGGTTTGCATCCCCTTCACAGACAATTCCACGGCGTTCGAATTAAATTACTCAAATGAATTTTGATGGCAGGAACTTTCCTGGATCCAATCACCGACTCACACTGACACTCCCAGCGAGATCCCAGTTCCCAGATCTCCGAGCTGCTCCAGCCCCACGGGCAGGTCTCGTCTCTAAAACCCGGAAAACAGCTGCTCAGAGAGCGAGGCGCGGGGTTGCGCAGGCCCCGCCCAGACCCTGCCTCGGCCCCGCCCTCCCCTCGCGGGCCCCGCCCAGGCATTGTGACTCCCCGGGCCCCGCCCCTCGCCCGAAGTGTCCCGCCCCCAGGGCGCGCGCCGGCTCCTGCACGCCCGGAAGCGGATCGCAGGAAGAGCCGGTCACGCTGCGGCGCGTGAGTTTTTCCCTTCCTATATAAAGGTGAAACCTGCGCTTAGCGCTCCCGCGTTTTCCGTACCGGGATCGGGCAGCTCCTGCAGCCCTTCAAATCCCCGGACCGTCCGCTCCACCACATACAAATCGGACGTCCCCGTGCGAGTCAGGGAGTCGCCTCGCTGTGGGAAAGATCGTCCTGAGAACGGCGTCGGCCTTCGGTCTCGCTGCCGTCGGGCCATATAGAAACCCCCTTTCGCCCCGTTTTCCTGTTTAGAACCTTTTACTGACCTCCCGGGCAGCCAGCCCCACCCCATTTAAGTTTCGGACGGATGGGTGGGTTCGCGCCCTTCGGTCCCCCCAGCCTCGCCCTGTTGGCGCCTGCAGGGCAGCGCCGCAGCCCTTTCAGGAGAGGCCGCGCTTTCCTGGTCCTGGATTCTGCGGACCCCACCCTCCTAATCCACCCCTCGCCTTGCCACTCCTTGGGCCGGCCCTCCTGCTCCCCAGGCCTCCCCTTCGCAGCCACTGCCTTTCCTGAGCCCGCGGTGGAGGAGGTGACCGCGACCTGTCTGTAGACACCCAGCGTTCTCGCGCCCCACCCCACTTGAAAACGTGCTTTTGCGGGAGGTGGGCGTCTTACTCCATTCCCCTCCCTGTGAATGTGTGGGCCAAGGGGGTCAGGAGGAAGACAGACTGAGAGAGAAATAGGAAAATTTAGAAAGAAAAGAAGAATGAGGGAGACCCACGAAGAGATAGCAAAGTAGAGGATGGGAACAGATGGGCAGAGACTGCAAGAGTGAAAGAAGCAGCCGAGAAAGTAGCAGGAGGAGAAAAGTAACTGAAGCAATTTAGAGTAAAGCTCAAATGTCCAGAGAGGTGACAGTAAACAAAATTGGGAGAGGGGCAGCAAAGGGGGAGGGGACGAATGATTTGGAGCCAGGGCAGACAGAGCAACGTGGGGCTGGGACAAGAAGAGGGGACACCTGGTGACTAGGAGAGCACAGGGGGAACCAGAGCAGGGAGGAAGCCTAGGGACCTGGGGTGCCAGAGAGTGAGGACAAGGGGGTGTAACAGGGAGAGCACAGGGGTAGCAGAGATGAGGAAGGAGGAGGAGACTGGGGACAATGAAAAGATTGAGAAGAAAGAGGAACAGGAGGCGAAACACGTTTTAAGAATGGAGCAAACCAGGTGTAAGAGAAGGAATAGAGGGAAGACGGGGAGGAAGAGCAGAAGAGGAGCGGGGCACCCAAGGAGGAGCAGGGAGCTCTGGGAAACACAGAAAAGAAAAAGCCGGAGAGAGAGGGTGGGAATGGGAGGTATGCACAGAACGAGGGAGGGAAACTGTGGAAGAAAAGGGGGACCCGGGCCCTGGGTCCGGCTGGTGAGTTGATTGGATATGATGATTAAGTTGCGATGTGTTGCTTGCTTTCTCTGTAATGTAATACATTTAAAATTTGTTTTAATTACACAGTTGAGAATGAGAATTGCAAAACTCTGGTCTGTGAGACATGTGCATTTTATAATTATGGCATCAGAGTCTGTCTTTCCCTTGCAGTCCCTATTCAGCCAGAGGACGGTGACTTGACACGTTTAGTCGCGGGTCACCTCCTTTCCTGGGATGTGGTGGGGAGCGGCACAGTGAAGTAGCGCAAAAAAGTGACTGAGTCTCTGTTGCGAGGCGGTACCTTTTAAAAGAAATGTTAAAGTGCTTTTGTTCTCTTTTTGGAAGTGATTTACATTTTTGTCTTATTCTTCTTCATTTCATTCTTGTTCGTTTTGAAGTTTAGGATAAATCTTATTTTATTCAATTTCCATTTTTATATACATAATTACTTCTGAAATAAGCTTCGGTGGCATCCTATAATCAGCTCACATTCTTTTCTAAATATGTTACGTTTTCAATTTTTTTCATCTTTGACCCTAGAATTCATTAGATTTTTTTTTAACAATTCCATTTTTTTCTTTTTCTTTTTTTTTTTTTTTTTTTTGAGACAGAGTCTCACTCTCTTGCCTGGGGCGAGTGCCATGGCATCAGCCTAGCTCACAGCAACCTCAAACTCCTGAGCTCAAGCAATCCTACTGTCTCAGCCTCCCGAGTAGCTGGGACTACAGGCATGTGCCACCATGCCTGCCTAATTTTTTCTATATATATTTTTAGCTGTCCAATTAATTTCTTTCTATTTTTGGTAGAGACGGGGTCTCGCTCTTCCTCAGGCTGGTCTCGAACTCCTGAGCTCAGGACGATCTGCCCGCCTGGGCCTCCCAGAGTGCTAGGATTACAGGCGTGAGCCACCGCGCCCGGCCGCTCCCGCTTTTTTCTTCTTGCCTTCAGGAGGTTCCACTAACCGTTACAACTCTATTTATTTTAATTTTCTTGTCGCCTCCCTGATGACTTCACACTTTCCTCTGCTGGTGTCTCATGAACTCCCTGTTCTCCTGAGTGTGGCAGTGCCCAAGGCTCAGTCCTTTAATGTCCTCCCATCTCTGTCGCCCACTTTCTTTCCTTATCATCTTATGTCATGGTATAAACGCCACCTACAGGTCCCCATTGCCCCGGCAGCCCTCTCCCCTGGACTCTAGAACCCTGTGCCTAGTTGTCTCTGTGACATCTCTGCTGGGTCATCTAACAGGCATCTCCTGCTTCATATGTCCAAAAGGGACTTCCTGACTCCCCCAAACGTGTTCCCTGCAGTCCCCACATCTCTCGTGAGAGTGACCCTGTACTTCCTGGGGCTTAGCTGAACACGTCAGCATGTATTTATAATGTAGGAGATAGTACATTGTTTGTAATTTTACTTAATAATGAAAAAATTGTTTACTTAAGACAGGTGAAGACATAATATCATTTCCATGATTCTTTTGAGGATGGGAGAGAAATGTTTGCAGCCCTGGCCCTCCCAGCTCTGCTCCCCCAGGACCTCTCTGGCCTCATCTCTGGCTTGTGTCCTCCTCGCTGGCCCTGCTCCAGCCTCACAGGCCTCTTTCCTTTCCCAGGGCTGAGGTGGCTCCTGCCTCAGGGTCTCCAGGTGGGCTGTCCCTCTGCCTGACACTCTCTGGCCCCTCAGCTGCAGCAGACCAACACCCTTTGTTCCCCAGGTGTGTATTTTGATGTCACCTTCTCAGTTGGCACTTCTGTGACCCACCCCACTTGCCATTCCAGCCACACCCTCACCTCCACCTACGTACCACACTGGCTGCTCTCCGTGTTTCTTTTTGCTCCTTCTTCCATTTTCTGGACAGTGGTGACAACGAGGCACGAGGGGCAGAGGAGGTGACAACACAGGAGGTGCCGGGCTCAGCCAGAGATTCCCACACGCATACTCAGACTGGGCCTGAGTTTCGGTAATACTTGAAATCGATTCTATTCTGTCTCCAGCATAGACAATCAAGGCTGTGTGTCCTCCATTTCCGAGGCCTTAACTCTGCCCACGATCCCCGGAGGGGTGAGGGTGGGTCTGCGCCCTGGAGGGGGGCTCAGCCCAGCCCAGCGCCCCACTGCTGCAGCGTGAGTGTGGGCTTCACTGGGAGGGGAGCAGGTTCAGATGAAAGGGGTCACAAAACCACTAGTTTGTCGTCCCGTAGGAGTTTATTGGCCCTGCACCCCCCTGGTGCAGTGGCAGCAGAGGACCGTCTTTCCACAGGGCGAGTCTCTCTGGGGTGTGTGGTTGTGGCACTGGCAGGGGGCGTGTACATTCTCTGCATCTAACAGCGTATTTTTATCTTTTAGGATCGACTTCTAAAGACTTATGTTACATGAACAAGAAGCCCGAAAGAGCAGGAGGAGGAAAGAAAAGGAGTCGGGAATGGCTCTTACTCAGGTAAAGTGATATTCTCAGTGGCTGGTTCTGGGTCTCCCTCCTTTCTGCCATGCCGGGCGCTGGAGTTGCTGATCTTCTCTGACTGCGGCGTCCTGCCTGACGTGTTTGCTCACACCCACCCCTGCCTTCCCTCAGTCCCTGTCATCTCCACTGAGATTCCATCTCGCTGTGACCCAGTGACATGAGCTTGTGAAGAGGCTCCACTGGGCATGGTCCTGGGGAGGGCTTCACACCCAGCCACTGATTGGAGATGGGGCGTGGCCCTGTGGTGTCAGTGCCGTTGGGCAGCCGGGACTGTTGGGGGACCACGTCTGGATGCACTGTCTGCTCTCTGTAGACCGGGATTAGAGAAGCTGCCCATGGAAGTCATATATTAATGTACATGGGAATCTGGTAAATTCTTGCAGAGGATACCAATAAGGAAAAATTTTGTGCTTGATATTCTAATACATTTGAAGAGAAACCAGTGAGTCTGTGTGTCTCTCACTAGGAACTGTTAATGACATGGAATGCACTGGAAAGTTGAGAAACAGATGTCAGAGATAGAAGATGTTTTATTCGTTCATTGACTTTAAAATATGAAATTAATAAAAATATCCAACTACAGAAAATTCTTTAAACTATTCTGAGGACTTTGGTCCCACTAAGACTGTGGTGTTTGCTCAGGGACACTTGTGCTACAGGTGCTATAAGTAAAAATGGTTATAACTTCACTCAGACATCAGAGCAGAACTTCTTAATTTCTTTCTTTTATATTTTTTTGAGACAGAGTCTCACTCTGTCGCCTGGGCTAGAGTGCTGTGGCGTCAGCCTAGCTCACAGCAACCTCAAACTCCTGGGCTCAAGCGATCCTCCTGCCTCAGCCTCCGAAGTAGCTGGGACTACAGGCATGAGCCACCATGCCCGGCTAATTTTTTCTATATATTTTTAGTTGTCCAGCTAATTTCTTTCTATTTTTAGTAGAGATGGGGTCTTGCTCTTGCTCAGGCTGGTCTCGAACTCCTGAGCTCCAGCGATCCTCCCAGGGCAGCCTCCCAGAGTGCTAGGATTACAGGCGTGAGCCGCTGGGCCCAGCCCAGGGTAGAACTTCTTTGTCATTGGAGAGAATGAAGCCACAGTCTCATTCTACGTATTGTTATTACATATAATGTTTCTTTTATTTGAGACACCACATGATGTGCATATTTGTATTATGGTCAAACCCTCGATGACAGTTCACTCAGGCGCTAAGACACAGAGCGTCCCCTGTCCTGTCAAGCCTACCACGCTCCCTCTCATCTCAACAGGGAGCCACTGTTGTAAGTTCTGTGGCAAGAGGCAGCCCAAGCCCTGCAGAAGTGTGTTTATGCATTGTTAATGACATTTTAAATAAATTCTTCAGTGAATATTTTGTTGTGATATTTTATCCTGCAAGTTTTGAAAATTTACACGTTGTCATGTTAGGAAACAGGAGAGTTTGCTCCTTCACATCCTCTGTGGAGCATTCTCTGAAGACAGCTGGGTCTTTTATAATTTTCCACTGATACAAATAGTGCCACACTGGCTGCCTCTGACCATTCCGACCTCACTACAGATATCAAAGGAATTCTCCAGCTTGGGCAACAGAAAGAGTGATTGACTCTTTGAGGTTGGTGCATTTCCTGTTTTGCTAGATTGGTGACAATTCTGTCTCTAGTGTCAGCTGCAAAGGTACCTTCTCCCGTCAACACCAAATGAGATTTCTCACTCATTTAAGCAAAACTTACTACCATGATCTTTTTATATTTGGGTTATACAGGAAAATGGCAACCCTTAATAATGTACATTTTCTAATTATTTGGGAGTCTGAGTAGGTTTTATTGTTTTGTGCATATGTATATATAAAATGAATTATAATACTTTGTTCAAATCTCTTTTCTTATATTTTAAGAGCTATTTTATTCTCTAGTTTAATTCTTTCTAAATAGGCCAGTATTGTTTTTTAGGTTATATGCTTTTTTTTAGTGTGAAACAGAAATCTTCTTTGTCATGCCCCTTTCTTTGTTTGTTTATCTTGCTTTGATAGGCCTCGTTTAGTGCATGATTACAAAATCCTGTGTTTTATTTAGATCTAATGTTTCATTATTTACAATTTTGTTTACATCTCTCTATAATTTTGATTTATATTTTTTTCTAGAAACAGGGTCTTTCTTGTTCCATCACCCAGGCTGGAGTGCAGTGGTGTGATCATAGCTCAGTGCAACCTCAAACTCCTGGGATCAAGTGATCCTTCTGCCTCAGTCTCCCAAATAGCTGGGAATACAGGCGTGTACCACCACACCTGACTAATTTTTTATATTTTTAGTAGAGTCAAGGTCTCACTCTTCTTGCTCAGGCTGGTCTTGAACTCCTGGTCTCAAGTGATTCTCCCACACTGGCCTCCTAAAGTGCTAGGATTACAGGTGTGAGCCACCATGCCTGGCCCATTTTTAACATAACTCAAAGTTTTTATTCGATTTAACAGTTACATAGACCCCTGGCTTTGGATACTAACAGCCACATGTTTCAGCAATGAATGATGTCTCTTGTATGTGACAGGAACAGACACCACAGAGCCAAAATGAACACTCCTGGCCCTTCAACACCATTCAAAGACCAAAATATGGGGCAAATTTGTTAGAATTATTATTAGTTTAAATTTTGTTATGTTGCATTTTTCAAATATAACATACATATTTGTTTTTTTAAATTTTGCTTGATGTCGTCATATGTGGTGACAATGTTGAAGTTTACTCCAACTCTATAATCCCCGGAACCAGTGAAGATTAGAGAACCACTGCATCCCATGTCCTCGCTCCACCAACCCTTTGTTGTCCTGGAAGCAGTTCAGGACAGAACCATCACAGTTCCTAAGGCACTTCATTCAGTCTAACCAAAACCCCCGGGTTTCTATAAGAAAAAGCCAGATGAAGACCCTCCCAATTCCCATCCTTTGTCTTGTTAAGGAGTGCTGAATTGTTCGTTCCCACTAATCAGTGGGAACCATGCTAGTTAACTTGATTTAATGAAACTTTAGTTCAGCTTCAGTCCTTCTCCCAGACCCCTGAACTTTAAAGCACCTTTGGTCATTGAAATTCAGAACAGCCTCTCCTCCTTGAGAGCCCCTCCCTGGAGCTGACCCCAGGAGAAAACATTCCCTGAGTACCTGTAGGCGATGCCAGGTGCTCATCCATTGCCCACACCTGGTGCTTTCTAGCTTTGTTCACTTCTCCATATACAAGAAAAGCACTTTTCTGTGTGAATCTTGGATATTTTCAGATCTCGATGAAGTATTCTCCCTATTGCAGTAATCCTTTTGAATAAAATGTCTCCTAAGTCTGAACTTGTTGACAGAGGTAAATATTTTCACTGTTCCATCTGTGTTAGAATATGTACATTCTCCTTTTTTGAGGCACGGGCTAAAATATATACTCAATAGGTAAAAATTAATTTCTGGTTGAAAAAATTTTTGAATCCTTAATAATTTGGGTCTCTCTTATGGTGATATTACAGGGAGGCTTATGTCAAAATCTTCCTGTGACTGAGGAGATATTTTTTATTTCTTGTGAATGTGTTTATAGTGTTCCCTTGAAAATTTTAGAAGCAACACAGCTCCCACATACAGTTGGCCCTCTGTATCTGTGCACTCTGCATCTGTGGATTCAACCAAACAGGGATCAAAAATATTAAAACATGTATACATATAAAACAATGAAAAATAATACAAACAAAAAACAATACAGTGTAACTATTTGCATAGCATTTACATTATATTAGGTATTGTAAGTCATCTAGAGATGACCTAAAGTATACAGGAGAACATGCAGTATGTTATAGGCAAATAATATGCTGTTATATATAAAGGACTTGTACATGTCCTTGGATTTTAGTATTGGGAAGTCCTAGAACCAATCCCCCATGAATTGTACAAAATAGATTCTTGGCTTTAAGGTATAAATCAGCATCTCACCTACTGTTCTCAGTTTAACAGAGAGCTCCACAGTCAACTCATCTCCTTCATTGGGATTATGGAATTCTATGCTGAAACTTCTTTCTTGGCAATCAACGTACTTAGCAATATTGCATAATACAGAATAGCCTACGTTATAGAAACCCCAAAATCTATCCCAGACACTGCATCTTTTGAAAATGTGTTGACAGATCTTTTTGCATTCATCTGAGTGTCAAAGCAGGACGTTCAGCTCATTTTAATCTGGTATGTTAAACATGCTGATTTTCCTATGTAAACATGATCGTATCTCAATGGATTACCATTTCTCCGTGGGTCAAACCTTCCACAAATCAAGGTATGAGAGAAAAGCATACTTCCTAGTACATGACAGGTCACAGATACTGTCATTAAGTTATTGATGGTAGACATGAGGCTATTTAAAATTTGATAATCTCGTTTTTACCCTGCCTAACAAATACCCCTAGAAATTTTGCAGAATTATTCTTTAAGATAAATCCAATGTCTTCTGAAGACTATTTTACAGGCTTTGTTATCCAACTTGACAGAACATCTAGAAAGAGAAAACCAAAAAGACCTAAAATAGATTACAAATTTTAAGTAAAAAGTATGTTTTCGGCCGGGCACTGTGACTCACGCCTGTAATCCTAGCACTCTGGGAGGCCGAGGTGGGAGGATCACTTGAGGTCAGGAGTTCGACACCAGCTTGAGCAAGAGCGAGTCCCCGTCTCTACTAAAAATAGAAAGAAATTAGCTGGACAACTAAAAATATATAGAAAAAATTAGCCGGGCATAGTGGCGCGTGCCTATAGTCCCAGCTATTCGGGAGGCTGAGGCAGGAGGATTGCTTGAGCCCAGGAGTTTGAGGTTTGCTGTGAGCTAGGCTGACGCCATGGCACTCTAGCCTGGGCAACATACTGAGACTCTGTATCAAAAAAAAAAAAAAAAAAAGGTATGTTTTCTAATTGTGTTTAGGGTGCATGTAAAGTGAATCTGGAACTATAGTATGTATAGAAATTACTGACATAAGCATATGATGATGTCAATAATGTTTATTGCAGATTAACTCATCTGAAGTGTGGAATAGAGTTAACAAGTATAAAGAAGAGCTATGTAATTTATAGTTATTTTTAAAAAGTTTTTGCTTTTTTAGAAGCAACATTTGGTGACCTAACTTTTCACTAGCATTAGCGCTCTACACCCCAGGTGTTGTCCATATGAAAATCTCATGAACTGCTTCACTCAGTTCTAGCTCCAGGGGCCTTCTACCTGTTTCTCAAGCAAACACATCAACAAACAAAGCATGATCTAGTTCAGGCCTCTTCCCTTGCCATTCCCACTCCCTGGAACTTGCTTCCCTTAGATACCCATTTAGATTAGTGGCAGAGAAGGAAGACAGAAAAGGAAGTATAAATATGCTCACATCATAACTTCTTAATATGTAGTAGCTAGATCCTATCTAAAGAAATAGAATATTAAGTATATTTCATAATAAAGGTGACAAATTGAAACAAAAAGAAAAAACAATCTCAGAAACCGAGCACAGGGTGGACTCCCTCCGGAGTGAATGGGGAATAGAACTGCAAAGGATTTCTATTCTGTGCTGTTGGGCGTCAGCATGCAACGGCACATCTGCCCGGGCAGGGTTTTGCATTCACATTCTAGTTTGCACCCCCTTCACGGGGCCTGTATAATTAAACAGCGAAAGTTAAATTTCATAGCAGGAACTGTCCTGGATGCAATCGTCGCCCCACGTGGACCCCGCCAGGGAGATCCCAGTTCCCAGACCGCTGAGCAGCTTCAGCCTTACTGGCAGGTGTTGCCTGTAAAACCCACAAAACAGAGACGCCCCAGGAGCCCCGGGAGAAACGCGCAGGCTCCGCCCCTGCCCCGCCCACCCTCGCGGCCCCGCCCAGAACTGGCGTCTCCTGCGCGCGCAGTTTCCTGCAGACCCGGAAGTGGATGGCGTGGAGCGAGAGTCGCGGCGCTGCGCGTGAGTTTTCCATTGTGTAGATTAAGTCTGCGATTCGCAGTCCCCCGGCGCTTCCGCATCCGATCACCCGGGTTCCCTACAGACCTTAAAATCCCCTCAGCGCTCCCTTCAGCCTAAGTAGATTCGTACGTCACCAGGAACGTCCGGGGTCACCGACCTTTTGTTAAAATGGCTCAGAGATTGGTCCTGTCCCGGTCTTCTACCTTCAGGCCGTGCACACACCGCCCTTCGCCCCGTCTTCTTTCTTAAAACCCTTTACTGGCGTCTCCACCCGCTCCTCGCCGTGGAGAGTCCTCACCCGCCGAGTGGACTCACGGCCCTTTCGTCCCCCAGGCCTCGCCCTTGTCGGTCCCTGGGTCCCAGCGCCGCCGCCGCCGCCAGCCCGGGGGAGCCGCGTCTTCTCCCTGGTTTGGGGATTCTTCAGACCCCACCCTTCTCCTAATCCACGCCGGCACCGTCCTCCTTGCGTCGGGCCTGTTTCCCAGGTTGCTCCTTCACAGCCACCACGTCGCCTCAGCGTGGCGGGGGCGGATATGCGACTTGGTTGTGTCCATTGGAACTTACTGTGCTTCCTTCCCAAATGCCACCCCTCTGAAAACTGTGCTCTTCCGGAGGCTCGCGGCTTATTCGATCCCTCTCCCTGTGAATGTGTGTCTAAGAGCAAGTGAGAGTAAGTCGACGAATTGAGAAGGAGAACAGAAGAATGAGGGAGACCCATAAAGAAACGGCAACGTAGAGAATGGGGGAGGGATTTGCAAAGAGACCTTAGAAGTGGAAGCAGCCGAGGAAGTAGGAGAGTAAGAAAAGTAACTAGAAAAACGTACCGAAGAGCTCGATGTCCAGAGAGATGAAGGACAGCAAAATAGGCAGAGGGGCAGCAAAGGGGGAGGCGACGGATGATTTGGAGACAGGGCAGGCAGAGCCACATGGTGCTGGGACACGGTGGGTGACAAGGAGAGCAGAGGGAAACCACAGCAAGGAGGAAGCCTAGGGACCTGGGAGTGCCAGAGAATGGGGACAAGGAGGTGTCACAGGGAAGAGGAAATTTAACAGGGAGAGCAGAGGGGGAGCAGAGATGGGGAAGAAAGAGACAGAAATGAGATTGGGACAATGAAAAAATTGGAGAGAAAGAGCAACAGCAGGTGACATGAGTTTCCAGAGTGGAGCAGATCAGGAGTAAGAGAAGGAATAGAGGGAAGAAGGGGAGAGAGCAGGAGAGAAGGGGGTCCAGGGGGAAACACCGAAAAGAAAAAAAGAGCTAGAGAGAGAAGGCGGGAATGAGAGATGTGTAGAGAACGAGGGAGGGAAACACAAGGCAATGAAGAAAGAGGGACCCTGATTCCAGATGAGTGGCCAGTCGATTGGATACAGGTGATTAAATTATGATATATTGATTTCCGCCTTTATAATCTAGCAAATTTAAAATTTGTTTAAATTATACAGATAAGAATGAAAATTGTAAAACTCCTGTCTATAGCACTGGATTTTATAATTATTGGTATCGGGCTACCTTCCATTTGCAGTCCCTATTCAGTTGTGCGTCACCCACTTCCCTTTTTTGGGAGTGGGGTATTTTGTGGCAGAGTGTATGAGCTGGGCGGAAAAACCACAGTGTCTTCTTTCTTTCCTGTCCTAGTCAATACAACAGTCCAGCCCAGCTCCCCAGCGTTAGAGCGTGTGTGTGTGTGTGTGTGTGTGTGTGTGTGTCCGCGTGCGCGCGTGCCGGAGGGGTTCACCAGGAGGGGAGCGAGGTCTGAAGAAAGGGTCAAAAACCGTCCATTGATCTTCCTGTAGGACTTAGTTTACTTTCCCTCCATCCCCCCTGGTGCAGTGGGCAGCAGAGGACCCATCTTTCCACAGGGCGAGGTCTTGTGTGTGTGGTTTTGGCCCAGGAACGGGGTGTGTTGATTCTAAACAGTAAACAGCGTATTTTTGACATTCAGGATTGACTTCTAAGGAGTCATATTATGTGAGGAAGAAGCCCAGAAGAGGAGGAGGAGGAAAGAAAAGGAGTCGGGAATGGCTCTTACTCAGGTAAGGTGATGTTCTCAGGGGGTGGTTCTGTGTCTCCCTCCTTTCTGCCATGCCGGGCGCTGGAGCTGCTGATCTTCTCTGACTCTGACGTGTCCTGTCTGACATGTTTGCTGTCACTCACCCTGCCTTCCCTCAGTCCCTCTCATCTCCACTTAGATTCCATGTCACCAGTGACATGATCTCGAGAAGAGGCCGCACTGGACACGGTCCTGGGAGGGCCTTACACCCAGACGTGGGTTGGAGACGGGCGTTGCCCTGTGTGTCAGTGCTGTTGGACAGCAGGGACTGTTTGGGGGCCTCATCTGGATACAGCATTCTGCAGATCAGGATTAGACACGGTGTTCATGGAAGTCACATATTAATGTGCACAATTACCTGCTGAATTCTTCAAAAAGAGATCAGGAAAGGGAAACCTTTTCTGCCTGATTTTATAGTACATTTGTAGTAAACATCTAACAGCAGGAGATTCTTTAAACCATTCTCAGTACCACCATCCCTTGGAGAATGTGGAGTTTCTGCAGAGACTCTTGTGAAACATGTGTTTTATATAAAAATGGTTATAATTTTGTTTAGATGTCAGAGCAGAACTTCTTTGTTATCAGAGAAGATGGGCCATATTCTTTCTCTCTGCACCAATGGTTATTAAATATAGATTTCTGTGCTTTAAACATCACGTCATGTATAAGTTTATTTTAGGGTTAAAACTCTACATAAGGATGAAGCCGAGACCCTGAAATGTAAAAAGCATCCTTCTTCCTGCCAGTCTCCCTCCATCCCTTCGCCGTCACTGGGGAGCCGCTGTTGTCAGTTCTGTGGCAGGAGTCAGGGCGAGTCTTGTACAGATTTGTTCCACATTGTGAGGAGAGTTTAGAGAAAATTCTTTATTGAATGTTTTATTGCAATACTTGATCCTGCTAGTTGTGAGAATTTATATGTCTTCATGTTATTAAACATGATGGCTTGCTCTTTTGCATCCTTACTGGAACATTCTCTGAAAGAAGACATGTGGATCTTTACAGTTTTTCCCTGTTATAAAGAATTCTGCAGTGTCTGCCACCGTGGATATCTGCGTTGTGACAGATCCCTGAAGGGTCCTGCAGGTTGGGCAGTTGAAAGAGTAATGGCTTCTACTAGCATGAGGCATTTCCTGTCTTGTTAGATGTGACAGGATCCCCCTAACCTCCAGCTGCAAAGGTACCCTCTCCCACCCAGAACGTGTGAGAACTCTCCCTTATTTAAACAAAACTTGCTACTATGTACTTTTTATATTTTGAAAAAATGGGGCATGTGACAATCCTTTGTATTTCCATTTGCCTATTTCTTCTGAGTGTGTGTAGGTTTCATTATTTTGTGCACATGTATATATAAAGTAGATTTTCATGCTTTGCTCAATTTTTTTTTCATGTGTTACAGGATCTATTTTATATTCTGTGGTTTATATTCAGTGGTTTATATTCAGTATATATGCTCTGGTCTCTTATTTTTCTTTTAGGTTGTACAGTTTTTAAGTGTGAAACAAATCTTTTATTCTTCATGCCTCCTGTTTTCTGTTGTGCTTCTGCCTGTTTCGTTCATACTGATTTGTTTGACCTTGCATGATAACGAAATACTGTGTTTCATTTGGGTCTAAAGTTTTATTGTTCAAAATTTCGTTTACATCTCTTTAATTTGAATTTTCACATATATTCTACTGTAGGTATTTTATTTGGTTCATTGTGATGTTTCAGGTACAGTATGTCTGAAGAGGTTCATGTGTAGTTCTACAAACCCCTCCATTTTCTTTTTCTTTTCAAACTCATGTTGGTTCTCCTTTGACCTGACATAGTCACATTCGTTGAAGTCCCATACATTTGCTTTGTTTTCATTGGCTCTGGACTGCTCATCATGGGGGTCTTTACGTCACCATATCTTCCGGTAAGAATTGGGTTTGCGTGTCTTGATTATGTCTTTGCTATGTCTTTCAGGAAAGTTTGTATGCTTGTTTATAGCTCAGGAATGTAGGGTGTATTCATATTATTGTGTAACACATCTCTGGAAAGTTTTCATATTGCAAGACTTACACTGTATACCCAGTAAACACTAATTCCCCCTTCGACCTCCCTGTAGCATTTGTCAAACATCTTTCTATGTTGTGTTTGTATGCATTGGACTTCTTTACGTATTACATATGAATGGAATCACACAGTAGTTGTCCTTTTGGGACTGGCTTATTTCCCTTAGCATAATGTCCTTGAGGTTCATGTATACTGTAGCATGTGACAGGATTTCCTTCTTTTTTAAGGCTGAATAATCCATTGCCTGTATGTACTCTATTTTCTTCATCCTTTCATCTGTAGATGGGCATGTTGGTTGCTTCCTCTTCTTGGCTACTGTGTATAATGCTATGAGGAGCATGAGTTTGCAGGTATCTCTTTGAGAGCCTGCTTTCATTCTTTAATAGATACCCTGCAAATTGGGATTGCTTGATCATGTAGTAGTTCTAATTTTTAATTTTTTGAGGGACGCCCTTGTTGACTTCCACGATGGATGCACCATTTTACATTTCTACCAGCTGTGCACAAGAACTCCGATTTCTGGTTTCTCCACGTCCCGTTCAGCACTTGTTATTCTCTCATCTTTCAATAACAACTGTCCCAGTAGGTGTGAAGTGCTCTCTCGTGGTGATGTTTATTTGTATTTGTCTCATGATTAGTGGTGATGAGCATCTTTTCATATTTGTATTGGTGATTTGCTTATTTTCTTTGGAATAATGTCTATTTAAGTCCTTTGCTCTTCCTTAAGTGGGTTTTTTGTTGTTGAGTTTAGAAGTTCTTTATATGATCTGGATTTGAACCCCTATGAGATATATATGATATGTGAATCTTTTCTCCCATTCCGTAGGTTCCCTTTTCCTACTTTTGATTGATTCCTTTGAGGCGCAGAATTTTTAAGTTAGACGTTGTTCCGTTTGGTTTTGATTTTCTTCCCTGTGCTTTTGGTGTTATATTCCAAGAAATCTTTTTCAAATCCAGTGTTCTGTGGGATTCTTCTGTTGCTAGTTTGTTTAGTGTTTTTACCATGAAAGAGTATTGAGTTTTGTGCAAGAATTTTTCTTACCAATTGAGATCATCATGTGGTATTTGTCCTTCATTTATTAACGTAGTTTATTATGTTAATTGCCTTTCTTATTTTGGACCACCCCATCTTCCAGGTGTGAATCCCATTTAGTCTGGTGTATAAACCATTTAATATGTTATAAAATTTTTTCAATTAAAAAAAGTTTTTTTTAAATGTTTGTACATTTCTTTTACTAGCCTAATACAGAAAAATGTTGGTAAACTAAATTAAGAACAGTTTATACATTTCGTTGTCCCATAAATGCTGAAATGCACATGAGCAAAAATGGTGCTGAAAAACTCATTCAAAAAGTATGTCATGAAGAGACAGCTCCTTTTATTCAGTTAATTTAAATGTATATATGCATGTATGCATGAGTGCATGCATGAGCAAACCAATGGCACTTATCAAACACCCACTATAATTTAATCAATAAGTTTTATATTAAACAGTTGAAATTATCTCTTAGTTTTCACGGCCTTAAATTTGGTGTACACTGTCACATTAATGAGTTAACTATTAGTAAGAATAGTAATGTACAAATGTGATTGCGTTTGTGTGTGATACATGATGACCTTTTATAGAGTTCCGTGTTGTTGTCCTTGAACTTTTTTTAAGTTTTTTCAGTTAGGCAATGGACTGTCAATTTACTTTTCTAAATTACATCTGTTATTTAAGTGTTTAGTTTTTGAGTTTCAGTTCTGATTCCCAGACACCTAGGAGCTTGGTCTTGCCATTTGTAGCTATTTGGCCTGAGGGTGAGTTTCTGAGAGTGTATGTATTTGACATACTTGTCTCCTGGTAAGATGGGACTAGGTCTTCTTGTTGACTGTTATGTTGTTATATGAGTTAGTACATTTACATCTTGTAGAATAATGTCTCGCCGGTGGGGTATGATGTTCCAAAGCTTCAGTCACTGCTATTGCTGCCATCATCTTGGTGTTTAGATTCTGACCTTTCTTTGAAGGCATCGTGGACATTGTCATGTCTGAGGACACAACTTGTGTTCTAGCTGAGGTGGATACTGAATATCACTTGGTGTGTTGAAAGTAGTATTAATATCTGCTACTTCCATAGTAATGATTCTGTTGATTTTTTTTATTTGTATATTTCTTATCCATAACAATGAGAAATCCACACTGATTTAGAAGATATTGCTTTGACATAATATGCTTAAGAATATCTTAATCGGATCACAACACTCATTTCCATCAAATCCATCCTTTCCTCTTTCTCCTCTTCTCATTTTATGTAAAGATAAGAAGTCTCCCCATAACCCCTTGGTAAATGTGTTTTCATTTCAGAGACCTTTGACATTCAGGGATGTGGCCATAGAATTCTCTCAGGAGGAGTGGACATACCTGGACCTTGCTCAGAGGGCTTTATACAGGGACGTGATGTTGGAGAACTACAGGAACCTGGTCACCCTGGGTGAGGATTACTTTTCTCTAGAAGTCGGGATCTTTATATTTTCCCTGATTGCCTCTTGGGACCCCTGCATTGCTTGACTGAGATTGCAGCTGTATTGATTTAGAAAAGCAAAACTTCATAACGTGCCTTACCTGCCCCCTTTGGTTAGATATTCTGTCCCCTTCATGATCTCTCAGTGGTGTTTCCTCAACTGAAGTGCACATAATACCTTATGGCAGACTTTTAAATTACCCAGTTGCTTGTTTTCTACCCCCGTGCTTTTGATTCAGTTCTTTTTCAAAGAGAGCCAGACATCTGCATCTTACAGTGTTCTTTAAACATTCAGAAGTAAGCATTCAGTGGATCAATTTGTGAAATATTTTATGAATCCACCTATAATGTCCTCTCTCCTACCTTAACATGGGGTTGGGATTCTGGAAAAGCACCCGCGCATCATGTTCCTTTCTTTTTATAAGCAGGAATCTCTCTTTGTGACCTGAATGTTATCTCCATGTTGGAGCAAGGGAATGAGCTCTGGACTGTGGAGAGTGAAGTGAAAACAGCAAGAAACCCAGATGGAGGGGAATGGATCAAGGATGTGAACTTGGGTAAGAGCTCAGGTGAGTACAGTGGAAGCAGCACCATTAATCAATGTGTTAGAAACTCTCAGCAAGCAAGAGAGTTCTGTGGGAAAACAAATGTGTGAATCCTGTGAGCTTTGAATGAAATCTCTTTGTCCCCACTTACCACTCTGTTCTTCAGATGTGTTATAGTTTATCCTTTTGCCCTCTGGTGATTATGCAGCTCAAACGTGGACAAAGGCAAGGTCTTTATCATGATGGACAACACCTTGTCATCTGGCTTCTGTGAACTCTTTGGTTCCCTGACTCTGTGCAGCACAGGGAGGGCCATTTCCAAAAGGTCTTTTTCCCTCGTTGTCTTTCTTCTGTACTTCATTCCATGTGATGCTCAGTTCCCCATCCTGTAGTCCAGAGCTGTGGCCTCTGGAGTCCTGATGCCTGGACCTGTTCAGGTTCCACCCCATTACCTTTAACCGGAAGAACCAGTCAGGAGATGGGAAAACATTGGCTGCTCTTTCTTTGTACCTGGGACCCCGGAAACTGCATGGAGATGTCTCAAGCCATCTGCTTGTTCAGATCTCTTTGAGATAAGAAAAAGCCGTGTGTTTTTCCTACTGTTATGTGCCACTCAACACAGAACGCTTCACTTCTGGTCACTGGTATGTGTGGGGATTCTCCCCACCAATCCATGGGCTCCTCTCCCAGCCCATTTTTGGAAGGACACCAACTAGGTGTCCAGTAATTCAGTTCAATTCTGACCCTATCTATCTGGATTTAGAGTCAGATGCTACAGGCTAAGGGTTGAGTCCTCAGGACTGCCCCCGACTTTGGATGCCAGTCACAAGTAGTTGATTGTCACCTATCCTTATGACCAACTGCATGTACTTCGGAGTTCATGATTCTGTTCTTGGGTTTGATTAATTTGCTAGTGTAGCTCACAGAACTCAGGGAAACGTGTACATTTACTGGCTCATTATAGAGGATATTTTAAAGGATACACATGAACAGCCACATGAAAAGATTCTCAGGGCAAGGCACATGAGAAGGGGCGGGGTGCTCCAGGTACAGTGCTCTCCAAGCATTTCCATGTGTTCAGCATTGGAAGCTCTTCAACCCTGTAGTTCAGGGATTTTTATGGCAGCCTCTTCACATAGCCTTGATTGATGTTAACTCACTCTCCAGCCTCCCTTGCCTTCCTGTGAGGTGGTGATTGGGGCTGAAAATTCCAGGCTTCTAATCATTGCTTGGTCTTTCTGTTGACCAGCCCCCATCCAAGAGACCACAAGAGTTGTCTTATTAGAAAAAACCATGCTCCTGTCACTCAGGAATTTCAAAGTGGTTGTGGGCTCTGTGTCAGGACTGGGGAAGACACCGGCATACGCATTTCTTCTTACTTTGCAGGGTCCCTCAGCCGTTGTTCAGTTCTGCTTTGTCCACCCTTTAGTGGTGTGCGTGTGTGAGAGGGGAGTAGGCTGGCTCTTCTGAGATTGTTACTCAGCAGAACGGAAAGACAGTTGACAGAACGGTCCTGTATGGGATCCCCAGTTCCACATGGGGAGTGTAGCTCATGGAATGATGACTGTGGTTTTATGTCCACTGTCATTTGTTTAAGCCGCTGCCGCTTTCCTCTTGCTTTTGCATCCTAACATGAGGTCAGTTTGGGAAATTATTTTATGTGTATCACAGAAACGTTTATATTCTGTTGTTTTGAAGTGGTGTGCTCTGTATGTATCTGTTAGGTTCAACTGGTTTATATCGATAGTTAAAGCCTCTGCTTTCTTACTGATCAGCTCACTCATTGCCCTGTCCATTATTGAAAGTAGGGTAAATGTTTGCTTTGTTCATGGAGTTCTGTTATGTCCTTGACTTATTGTGTCTTCTTGGTGAGTTAGTCCTTTCATTATGATACATTGTCTCTAATTGATGATTCTTAAGTTAAAGTGTATATTAGTATCGCCACCTCTGCTGTCTTTTGGATACCATTTACTTGGAATGTATTTTTTTATGTTTTCAATTTTAGCCTATCTGTGTCCTTAAATCTAATGTGAGTATAATGTGGAAAACATGTAGTTGGATCCTGTATATTCAGCCGGTCTGTGCCTGCTGAGTGCTGAGTTAGACATTTACATTTCCAGTTTAATTATTGGAGAAGGCCTTACTTACTCTTGGCTTTTTGTTCCATACTATCTGTATTTCCTGTGGGTTCTTTTTTTCCCTTGTTTCTCACTTACTGCCTTATTTTGTGTCTTGTTGTTTTTTGTAGAGACATGCCTTTACTCCCTTATTTATTTTTTGTATATTTTGTAGATATTTTTTGGGGAAAATTACAAGTGTGTTAAACATCGTGAAGTTGTAATGTATTAAATGGATAACAACTTAATTCCCACCACCTGCAGGAACCACTGCTTTACATCTACACTAACTCTTTTTCTTATTGATTTCAGGATTACTTCTGTGTATGTTGTTTCCATTAATGTATATAGTATTTTTTCATGCTTTTTTCTTTTTAATGTTAGGAGAAAAAAGTCAAGTAATGAAAAAAAGGGTACAATTATGCAAGTCTCTCTATCTGTCCATTTACCTGCCTTTACTGGAGAACTTCATTTATGGGTTGGAGTTACTGTCTAGCCTTTTTTGATTTCAACTTGGTAGACTTTATTTAATTTTTCTGGCAAGACAGGTCTAGAGGGATAATGAACTCCTCCTTCAGCTTTTCTTATCTGGGAAAGTCTAAATTTCCTTTTTATTTTTTATTTTTCAAGGGGAATTTGCAAACTGTAGGATTCTTGGTTGGCAGTTTTTGTCATTAAGCACTTTGAACATACCATCCCACTGCTTTCCGGACTGAAAGGTTTCTGCTGAGAAATGCAGATAACAATATACAAGGTTCCCTTGTAAATCACAAGTCTCTTTTCTCTTGCTTCGTACACAATGTTCTCTTTGTTATTGCCTTTAATAATTTGTTTCTAATGTGTCTTGTGGGGTGTCTTTGGATTATATTAAGTTGGAGTTGTTCGAGCTTCTTAAATTTATATATCTATTTCTTTCCTTGAATTTGGGATGTTTTGGAAATTATTTCTTAAAATGAGTTCTCGGATCCTTCTCATTGTCTTTGTGAGGCTCCTGAATATGTGTATTCTTCCATTTGATGATGTCTCATAAAATGATCAGTCTATTTTCTTTTCCTCATTTCATTTTTAGTTTTTGAATGGATAATTTGCAATATTTTGTCTTCAGGTTCTCTCATTCTTTCTACTACCTTATGTTGCCTCCTATTGAACTGCTCTAGTGTATTTGTCAATTCACTTACTGCCTTTCACCTATAGAAGTTCTGATTGTATGTTCTTTATACTTTTGCTCTTTTTTTAAATTCTCATTTTGTTCATTTTTTTTTACTAATTTCATTTAGTTGTCAGTCTCAGTTATTTATTAGTTCATTGAAAATCATTAAGACAGTCGTTTTACATTTTTGTCAAGTAATCCAGAGGGCTGTCTTGGTTTAAGAGTTTTTCCAAAGATATTTTGCCCTGTATATTTGTAACTTGGTGTCTTTTCTAGGGGAACAAGGTCTGGAGTTTTCTAGTCTGCTATGTAGCAGACATTGGTTCTCCTGTCTTTTCTTTATGTCAGATTCTGTGTTAAGAGGTCCAGTGATGAATTTTAAATAATTACAGGAGCCAGCAAAAGAGGCACTGTTATTTTTATATACCAAAAGAGGAGACTAGCTCTTCAATTTTCATATGCCAAAATTGTTATTTTCTTAGCAAAACATTTATTTAATATTATAGTTAGGTTTTTATTCAATTTCACTATTGTGATCAAGGGCAGACCTTAATAACAGCCTCCTAGCTTTGTTTCTTCAAACATGTCTCCACCCCCTCAGTGAGTAGATCATCATTCTGTACCCATGATCTCCCTACATCGCTGTACTCTTGATAAAGTTTCATTGTATCTTTCTGTGTACAGAATGAAATCATCCATCTCTTCTCCAAGGCCATATTCAGGAATTTGCTTTTGGTTCCCACTGAGAGCACATAATCTCCTAGAATCTATATGTAGAATTTGTCGATTATATGTCTAGAAATAGAATTTAGAGGTCATTTAATTTGATTAATTTAGTTTCATAGTAAATGTTGTAGGACATGTAAGCCTAATTTCTTTCCATGTCATCAAACTGAGTTTCCTTCACATCTCTTGCATTTGTGTCTCACTACTATAGCTTTATTCTCACAGTTAAGAATGGGGTAGTTTTGTGTTGATTACTAAATTAGTTTCTGTTTACTACCAAGGGTGGAATTTTAACTGACATACTGCAATTCTATTTCCAGAGATTTGCAAACATAATTCTGCTCCTGCATGCCCATATAAAAAATACATTATGTATTCAATATTCTAGTTAGTGAGGGGGGATTTTTTTCCCCAATTTCAGTAATGTGATCAATGGCAGGCCTTGACAACATCTTCCTGCTAGCTTTGTTTCCTCAAACACATACTGAGCACACCTTAGCCAAGGAATCATCCCTCTGCGTACACATCCTCCCTACATTGCTTCCTTCCTTCCACTCTTGCCTTTCCTCATGTGGGTTCTTGGTTTAGATGGACAGTACAATCACTTTTTAGCATTTTAATTTTTATATTTCTGACCACTCCAATTTCCACAAGACCCCCTTACTACCCACACTGCTGTCACTGTATAAGTAAAGACAGTTGCTCACCATTGGAAAACTTTTGCAGGACACTGCCTAAGTCATCATTGTCACTGGTACCTAAATGATTGTGTGCTCTGGGTGATGACTCACCATTATCTATGCAGGATGACTGAGTAACTGTATTAACAACACAGCATAGATCTGTATCCCTTGAAGTATTCTTTCCTGTGCTCCTCTATTTCCTATGACCTGTTCTTTTTGGTACTGGTTGGATCAGCAGATGTTCCTAAGAACATGTTTGAGCCTGCAGGCCCAGGATCAAGTTCTGCTTTTCTCACTTAATGTGCAAAATGGGGTTACATACATAAACACTGTGGACATACTGTTTTTATTTGAAAAATAATAATTTATCTCAAGACTCTTCTAACAAGTTAGTGATGATCGATGGCTAAGAATATTGCATGGTGTTTGTAAAGTCTGCAAAATTGTGAATAGTACTTCAGCAGGTGAATTTGGTCAACACAGATATTCAGATCATAGTTGCTTGTCTAACATTGTATAGGACGTTATTTTTTGATTTTTTCCAAATAGTGTTTTCTCTGACCCTCATTAATACATTTTCCAAGTACAAGTACCATAATTCTCTTCATTTATTAGACAGGCATATATTTTCAGCCCATTGCCATGTGCTTTGGCTTAATGGTGGAAAAATTCTTCTTCTTTCAAGATTAACAGGTTTGTACAATGTGCTATGGTTATAGATTGCTTCATACTAAGCTTCCCTGCCATTTTTTTGAATTATGTGTAACCATCTTTTTGATATTTTTAAAGAACCCATTTTCCTAAAAATTAAAAATCATAATTGGAAATTGAATAACTGTTTATTATACGTATATTACTCTTGGTATAATGTTATATATTTCAATAGGAGGTATCTAATGACCATCTGTAATTCATCATAAGCCTGTGGTTCTTATATCTTATAGGTATCTCTTCTATATGTATGATAAATGAATTGCCATTTCCTAAACTGAACAGTTACACAGGAGAAATACCACAAACAGTAATGTTGGAAAGGCATGAAAGCCATGACATAGAAGACTTCTGGTTTAGGGAAATCCAGAAAAATATACAAAACTTCGAGTATCAGTGGCGAGTTGCTGAAAGACATTACCAAAGAGTGCATAAGACCCCTGAGGAAAATCTCACTGGTACAAGAGATCAGCATGATTTAAGGGATTCAGGATACAAGTGTATTAAAAATGAGCTCGGATTAAACATTCAGTCACATCTACCAGAACTACAGCTATTTAAGGCTGAAGAGAAAATTTATGAATGGAATCACATGGAGAACTATATCAGCAATTATTCCTTGGTTTCCCCACCCCACAGAATTCCTTCTATCAAACCCCACATTTCTCATGAAGATGAGTATGATCTTATGGATTCATTATTTACACAAAAACAGAAAGCACACATAGAGACAGAACATTACAAATGTAGTGAGTGTGGTGAAGCCTTTAATCAAGGCTTACATTTCACTGTACATCAAATAATCCACGCAGAAGAGAAACGATTTGAATGTGCTGTATGTGCCAAGGTCTTCAGTAAAAAATCGTACCTTGCAAGTCATCGGAGAATACATGCTGGAGAAAAACCTTACAAGTGTAACGAATGTGGCAAGGTCTTCAATACCATTTCACATCTTGTACAGCATCGGAGAATACACACTGGAGAGAAACCTTACAAATGTAATGAATGTGGCAAGGTCTTCAGTCAAATTGCACACCTTGTACAACATCGGAGAATTCACACTGGAGAGAAACCTTACAAATGTAATGAATGTGGAAAAGTGTTCCCTCAAATTTCACACCTTGCAGAACATCGGAGAATTCACAGTGGAGAGAAACCTTACAAATGTAATGAATGTGGCAAGGTGTTCAGTCGTAATTCATACCTTGTACAACATCTGATAATCCATACAGGAGAGAAACCTTACAAATGTAAGGAATGTGGAAAGGGATTCCATCAAATTTCACACCTTGCACAGCATCGGAGAATTCATACTGGAGAGAAACCTTACAAATGTAATGAATGTGGGAAGGTGTTCAGTCATAAGTCATCCCTAGCAAATCATTGGAGAATTCACACTGGAGAGAAACCTCACAAATGTAATGAATGTGGCAAGGTCTTTAATCATATTTCACACCTTGCACGACATCGGAGAATTCATACTGGAGAGAAACCTTACAAATGTAATGAATGTGGCAAGTTCTTCTGTGATAAGTCAAACTTAGCAAGTCATTGGAGAATTCATACTGGAGAGAAACCTTACACATGTAATGAATGTGGTAAAGTATTCAGTCGTAATTCACACCTTGTAAATCATCACAGAATTCATACTGAAGAGAAACCTTATAAATGTAATTAATGTGGCAAAGAGTTCAGTCAAACTTCACACCTGGCAAAATATCGGAGAATTGATGCTAGAGAGAAACCCTATGAATGTAATGAATATGGAAAGGTGTTCCATTACATTTCTCATCTTGATAACATCAGAGAATACATACTGGAGAGAAACCTTATAAATGTAGGCCAGGCATGGTGGCTCATACCTGTAATCCTGTCACTCTTGGAGGCTCAGGTGAGAGGATTGCTTGAGCTCAGGAGTTTGAGACCAGCCTGAGGAAAGTACAAAAAATAGAAACAGAGAGGCCTTGTAGTGCATACTTGTTGTCCCAGCTACCCTGGAGGCTGAGGCAGGAGGATTGCTTGAGCCCAGGAGTTTGAAGTTGCAGTGAGGTCGGATGATGCCATTGCACAGTACCCAGGGCCACAGAGTGAGACTGTCACACACAGAAAAAAACTTGCAAATGTAATGAATGTAGCAAGGTCTACACCTCCCACAACATCGGACAATTTACACTAGAAGAAACCTTACAAACATAATGAATGTGGCAAGGTGTTCAATCACAGTTCATACCATGTACAACATCTGATAATCCATACAGGAGAGAAACCTTACAAATGTGATGAACGTGGCAAAATCTTTAGTCAAAATTCGTATCTTGTATGTCATTGGAGAATTCCAACTGGACGGAAACTACATAAGTGTAATTTATGTGGAGTGGTCTTCAGTCCAAACTCTTCCTTACTACATTGTCAAAGTGTTTATACTGGAGAGAATCTTTACAAATGAAATGTGTGGCCACATCCTTTAGTGTGCATTCGGGTCTTACTAAGTATGATGTAATCCATACAGGAGAAACCTTTCAAATGTAGTGAAATTCATATGGCAAGGTTTCAGTGACAATTCATACCTTGCACATCATCAGAGATTTCATGCTGGAGAGAAATCTTACTAATGTGGTAATGTCATCCATGTAATTAGCAAGGGAAGGTATTCTCTCAGCATTAAAGTTTTGGAAGACATTGGATACTTCATACTAGAAAGAAACGTTGCAAGTGTAATGAATTCAGCAAAGCCATTAGTCATCATTTAAGGCTTAACTAACCATCAGTTGATCGATAGCAGAGAGCAACCTTACAAATGTATTGAATGTGGCAAGCCTTAGGGTATAATTCGGACATCAGGGGTTTCCAAACAATTCTTGCTGGAGACAAACCTGAGTGCAGCAGAACTTTTAGTGTACATTCAGTCCTCACAACACAGCAGATAACCCATATGGGAAAGAAACCATGCATATGTAACGAATGTGGCAAGGTCTTCTGCCACAATTCACGCCGTACGCATCATCAGAGAATTTGTACTTGAGAGAAACGTTACAAATATGATGAGCATTTCAAACCTTTGTTATAAGTTCAAGCATGAATCAGCATAGGCAATTCCTACTAAAGAGCATTTATGTAATGGTATGTGACAGAGACGTTTTCCTGGCCTCAAACTTACTAGGTATTGAAAAAAATGTATCTTTGTTGAAACCATACAAACATAAGGTGCATGTTTAGGCTTCTATTCAAACATTAGAACTGTCAGACCATCAGCATGTTCATACTGGAGAACAACTACACAAACAAAGTGAATGTATTGAGCCTTTTAGCAAACTGTCATGAGTTTTTTGTCACGAGAGTTTCATACTGGATAAAAACCAGGCAAATGTAGTGAACCTGGAAAGTTCACTAATCTAAGGTGCGTCCTCAGGATTCATTAAAGAATTTATACTCAAAAGAATGCTTATAAGTGTAATGATATGTTAAATTACTTAACCAATTCTCACAATACACTCCACATTAGAGAGTTCATGCAAAGAATAAAGACGTCTAATTCTTCATGATTAACCTTTGGTATGTACTGCAGAAAAACTACAAATCATATTATGTTAAAAGTCATGTCATAGGCCGGGCGCGGTGACTCATGCCTATAATCCTAGCACTCTGGGAGGTCAAGGTGGGAGGATTGCTTGAGCTCAGGAGTTCAAGACCAGCCTGAGCAAGAGGGAGACCCCATCTCTACTATAAATAGAAAGAAATTAGCCAAACAAAGTAGAAAAAATTAGCCGGATATGGTTGTGCGTGCCTGTAGTCCCAGCTACCTGGGAGGCTGAGATAGGAGGATCGCTTGAGCCCAGGAGTTTGAGGTTGCTGTCAGCTAGGCTGATGCCACGGCACTCTAGCCCAGGCAAGAGAGTGAGACTGTCTCAAAAAAAAAAAAAAAGTCATATATATCAAAGGTGAAAAACATTTGAAATGGGTAGTTATTTTCAGGTTATAAAATATTTTATGCAATTACTGTACGTTTCTTGGAAAGGGTACTTTACTGTTTATGACTTTTAAACAGGTTTGGAATCTGTTTTTATTAGGCCTTTCTTACGTTCATTTCATGATATTCTATAGGAAAGAATCACTTAGAGGAAAGGGCCTACTCTTTTAAGTGAGGATGATTTCTATGAAAGGAATGCTCTGAAAAAATACAGATATCCAATACCATAGGAGAATAGAATTTTTATTGGAGGAAAGTACTGTTATCTGGGACTGATTGCATAGTAGAAACAGTGCAGGGGAAATGGTAGCCACCTTCTCCATTCAATGGAAATAGCTATTGGTTAGCAAGATTGTTGAAAAATAGTCTTATTCTTGAAATTGAAAGGAAAACATTTATCAGGAGAATTTAATCAGAAGAACCCCAACAGCATATTCTTGATCCTGAATCACATTTAAGTGCTGGCATTATTTCCTACTGTTTTATTCAAACTGTATCATAGATTTTATGTATTAATAAAATTTTATCATTTTTTATGACTGAGTGAATAGTGTTCCTTCTACCTGCATAGTTTTATTTCACTTTGGACAGATGCTTCATGTGGTAAGTGTACCATGTGGTTCCTTAAGGTTAAAGGATCTTTAACAATTTTTTAATGGTGGAATCAACATACTATATTGAGAAGTTACAATTATGTCTTGCACTTGAGTCATCCTCTCTGCAGTCTGACTTCAGATACTTAATGTGGGTATAATGAAAATGAGAGTGCTGTTTGGAGGCAAAATTTTATGAATGGAAGTGCACATAAGTCAATGGCTCATACAAACTAGTTGCTCTGTGATTATTAAAAAGAAATGTTTTTTAATTCAATGAACTGATATATTGCAGGATGATTAACTGAAGTCTCAGTGTGGGAGTTGGGTAAGATCAGGTGTTTGAAAGTCAACTATGTAGAGGCTAACTAGTTATATCTAACATTTTAGTCTCAAGAACCATATCTGAAAAGTATATGAAAATAGAAGGATAGATAAGAGAAAATCTCCAAGATTTTAATTACAGTTTGTGAGGTAGAGATAATATCCATTTCCTAATCCCTGGAGGCCAGTTTGTCACTTTCCATTGGATGGCATTCCTACTCGGGGCCAGAGAACCTTGCAAGAAAACATGACATTTGCGCTGCTGTTTCCATGGAATCTGACATCCAGTATTCTCTGATTTCTTTCCTTCCAGAAATAGCTAATAATTATATTTTTATTTAAAATGCTGTTTCTTATGTTTGCATATATATTTTTCTTTATGTCAATCACACAGAATCAGTGTAAGGCGAGGCACAGCGGCACATGCCTGTAGTCCCAGCTATTCAGGAGGGTGAGGTAGAGGATCAGTTGAGCCATAGGCATTTGAATCTAGCCTGAGAAAAATAGTAAGACCCTGTCTTTAAAAATTAATCGATTAGGCCGGGTGCGGTGGCTCACGCCTGTAATCCTAACACTCTGGGAGGCCGAGGTGGGCAGATTGAGCTCAGGAGTTCGAGAACAGCCTGAGCAAGAGCGAGACCCCCGTCTCTACTAAAAATAGAAAGGTTAATCGGACAACTAAAATATGTAGAAAAAATTAGCCGGGCATGGTGGTGCATGCCTGTAGTCCCAGCTACTCGGGAGGCTGAGGCAGAAGGATCGCTCGAGCCCAGGAGTTTGAGGTTGCTGTGAGCTAGGCTGATGCCACACCACTGTAGCCCGGACAACACAGTGAGACTCTGTCTCAAAAAAAAAAATTTTTTTTTAATCCATTAATTACACGAAAATTGAGAGTGGTGGCATGCACCTGTAGTTCCAGCTACTCATGATGCTGAGGTGGGAGCATTGCTGGAGCCCAGGAGTTTGAGGCCAGCCTGGGAAACATAGTGAGACCCCATCAAAAAAAAATTTTTTTCCAGAAAAATCAAGAACCACTGTTTACTAATACTTTATATATAATAATTGAGTCCTCAGCTCTCTGAAAGAAGTATTGATCATAATCTCATTTCACAGATCCAGAAACCTAGACCAAAACAGTTTAAAAGATTCATCCAATTGTATCCCAGTCAGCTGACTCAGGATTGAATTTATGTCATCTGGCTGCAAGACAAGTCTCCTAACCATGATGCTGACTGTTAACAGGGTCAGTTATTTCTGTCCAGCTATTCAATATCTGCACTTACTTTGCTCATCGTATCTCATCCTTTTTAAATGGTTAATCTTTATATATAATTGTATTCATGGTAAGTTTCTATTATGTCTACACTTTTATTTCATAGGCCAGTATTACCTCTGAATTTATACTTAAATGAACTTTAGATATGGGCATACCTTAGAGATATTTCAGTTTGGGTCCAAGCTACCACAATAAAGCAGATATCACAATAAAGTGAGTCACTTGAATTTTTCTGTCTTCTAGTGCATGTAAAAGTTATATTTACACTATACTATAGTCTTTAGTGTGCAATAGTATTATGTTTAAATAAACAATGTATATTCCTTAATTTAAAAGTATGTCATTGATAAAAATGCTAATAATCGTCTAAGCATTAGGTGAGTCATAATCTTCTTGCTGCTGGAGAGTCTTGCTTTAATATTGGCTGCTGACTGATGAGGGTGGTGGTTACTGAAGTTTGGGATGGCTGTGACAATTTCTTAAAATAAGACCGCAGTGAAGTTTGCTACACCAATGGACTTTTCCTTTCACAAAAGATTTCTCTATAACCTGTGATGCTGTTTGACAGCATTTTACTTACAGTAGACCTTCTCTCAAAATTGGAGTCACTTCTCTCAAACTCTGCCACTGCTTTGTCAGGAAAGTTTCTGTAATATTCTAAGTCGTTCATGTCATTTGAACAATGTTTACAACATTGTTACCAGGTGTAAATTGCATCTGAAGAATCACTTCTATTTGCTCATCCATAAGCAATTTCTCTACAAGTTTTATCATGAAATTGCAGTAACTAAGTCTTACCTTCACTCTCTGTAATTCTATTTCTCTTGCTATTTCCATCATATCTGCATTATTTCCTCCATTGAAGTCTGGAACCCCTCAAAATCATCCATGAGAGTTGGATTTCATCTCTTCAAAACTGTTTATGTTGACATATTGACTTCCAATGAATCAGAAATATTTAATGGCATCTAGAATGGTGAATCCTTTCCAGAAGGTTTTTAGTTTACTTTGTCTGGATCCATCATAGGAATCACTGTCTATGGCAGTTATAGCCTTATTAAATAGTTCTTAAACAATAAGACCTGAAAGTCAAAATTACTTTTTTATCTATGGGTTGCAGAATGTATGTTGTGTTAGCAGCATGAAAACATTAATCTTACATAGCTCCATCAGAGCTTTTGGGTGGCCAGGTGCTTTGTCAGTGGACGGTAATATTTGGAAAGATATCTCTTGTGCAATAGATCTCAATAGCCAGCTTAAAATAGCAAACCACCCTGTAAACAGATGTGCTGTCATGCAGATGTCATTGTTCCATTCTTAGAGCAGAGGCAGGGTAGATTTAGCATAATTCTCACGGGCCCTAGGATTTTCAGAATGGGAAATCAACATTTGCTTCAACTAAAGTCACCAGCTACATTGCCCCCAACACAAAAGTCAGCCTGTCCTTTGACGCTTTGAAGGCAGTCATTAACTTCTCTCTATCTATGAACATACTAGATAGCATCTTCCAATATAAGGTTGTTTTGTCTACATTGAAAATCTGTTGTTTAGTGTAGCCACCTCCATAAATGATCGTGGCTATATGTTCTGGATAACTTGCTGCAGCTTCTACGTCGGCACTTCCTACTTCACCTTGCACTTTACAGCATGGAGACAGCTTCTTTCCCTAAACCTTTTGAACTATATTCTACTAGCTTAAAACTTTCTTCTTCAGCTTCCTCACCTGTCTCAGCTTTTGTAGAATTGAAGAAAATTAGGACCTTTCTCTGGATTTGGTTTTATCTTAAAGGAATGTTGTGGCTGGTTTGATCCGTCCAGACCACTGAAACTTTGTATCAGCAATAAGACTGTTTTGCTTTCTTATTATTTTGTGTGTTCATTGACACATCACTTTTAGTTTCCTTTAAGACCTTTTCCTTTCCATTGACGACTTGGTTAATTGAAATCTCACTTATTCTAGACATTTTTTTAGATTCCTTGACTTTTCTACATTACACCATTTTATTAGATTTCTATTGCTGCTTGAACAAGCTATCAGAGAGTGTGTGTTTTAAAACAGTGCAAATTTATTCTCTTCCAGTTCTGTTGGTCAAAATAAAATATGAGTCTATAACACTGTGATCCTTCTTGAAACATCAGGGGAGATTCTGTTTCCTTACCTTGCCTGGGTTCCACAGGCTGCTTCTATTCTTTGCTTCATTGTCCACTTCCTTTATCTTCATAAAATCATAAAATCCCTTATCTCTTTCTATTTCCATCATATCACCAATTTCTTTGGAACTCTCCATCCACATGCATCCTTGATATAAAGACCGTTGTGACTGTATGAACGTTACCAGGTAATTCAAGGTAATCTCCCATCAGAAGATCTTTAACTAGATTACATTTCCAAAGTTCCTTTTGACATATAAAGTAACACAGATTATGTGGATGATGACATGGACGTTTTTTAGGGAGGGCATTATTCAGTATATATATAGCAATGATCTTCCAATGTCTATAGTACACTTTCCTTTGTGGACTCTCACTTTTATATCATTTTCTTTTTTTTATTTCACTGGGTAGTCCTACAAAAATGATGTGGAATAATAGCAGTAAGATTGACATCTTTGCCTTTTCCCCAGTCTCTGGACAGAAGCATTCAGTCTTTTACCATTAAACAGGATTTTGGGAATGAAAAAAGAATGGTGGATTAGTGGTGGCCTCCTGGCTCACTGCTCCCAGAGAAGGAGGTGAAGAACAGGGACGGCTACACACGAGCGGATCACTCACACACACACACACACACACACACACACACACACACACACACTCAATAGGTAAAATTTTTTTCTAGTTTAAAATAATTTTTGAATCCTTAATAATTTG